>CAMTDV010000030.1:86575140-86846686 GCA_947069175.1 Scalesia atractyloides
TAATAAACTTAAACATTACAGAAACTTCGTCTTCTTCGTTGATTTTAACCAGAATCGGAAGTCCGACTGGTTCGATGTTTTAATCGTGTTCTTTAGTGTTTTGAGGTTAATTTCAGATGAGATATGTAAAAAGAATGAAAGATTTAAGCGTAAAGTATACCGACTGGACTCCTCTGTTTCTCCGGCAGAACTCCGGCGACAACAAAAGATTCCGGCGTCGTGTGTCTTGCAGCAGAGAGTCTTCAGCAAGCTTGAAAAGGATGTGGGTGACTTCGGTATAAGCTTAGAGGGTTCAGTAAGGCTCAGAAGTGAAGGGTTCGGTTTTCCGGCGATGAGCAGAAATTTTCCAGCGAGTGAAATTACGTCGGGTAAAGGTGCGGTTTTGAGCGGAAAAGCTTGTAGAGGTTCGAGGAGGTATTTATAGGCATGTCGTCGATGAATTTGGTCCGATTTCCGACTTGATTCGTCGGTTAAAAATACTCCGGCGGTTATAGCTTGTGTCGCGGGTTCAGGCGTCGGTTATAACCGATGTGGGTTTAAATGTTTACGTTAAGACTTGAAGAAACCGTCCAATCTCGCGAGATCGCCGGGATTTCCGACGACTGAAATTTGGGCGCCGGTTTTGAATTCGGAAAAAACATGTTATGAATTAATTGATTCTAATAATTAACAAGAAACACTAGTGGCGCAGTGGTTGGAGAGTTGAGCGTTAAGTCGTTGACCCGGCTGACTGACCCGGGTTTGAAACCCGGCAGAAACATTTAGTTTTTATTTCATTATTTTTAACAATTTTTCAAAAACAAATTATATATTCCAATATAATAATTAATTATGTATCGTTTAAAATTAATTTGGGCATTAAATACGCCACGAAATTTTAAACTGATTGTTCAGTTAATAAACGGAGCGGGTTTGGTAAAATCCGTTTTTGACGGATGTTACACTGTATTTCTTAAACCAAAGGGCATAGCAATATAACATTATATGCCGGTGGGTGTCATGAATGCAGTATCCTCTTGATCAGATGGTTCCATCTGAATTTGCTGAAATCCAGATGAAGCATCCATAAAAGTTAACAATTCATGACCTGTCGTAGCATCCACTATGGAGTCAATGTGGGGTAAAGGGAAAGGATCCTTGGGACATGCCTTATTCAAATCAGTAAAATCGACACATACCCTCCACTTTCCATTTTTCTTTTGAACAACAACCACATTGGCTAACCATCTTGGATACTTGATTTCTCTAATCATACATGCCCTTAGTAACTTGTCTACCTCTTCTTGGATAATTGCATTTCTTTCTGGTGCAAACTTCCTCCTCTTTTGGTGAATTGGCCTGAAAGACCTGTCAATACCAAGCTTATGAGTAATGACATCCTTTGAAATACCTGTCATATCTTCATACTTCCAAGCGAAGGTAGATTTTCTGTGTTTCAGGAAGGATATTAGATCCTGCTCTATGCTCTGCTGGATCCCGGATCCTAGATACACATTGAATTCAGGATCCTCAGGAACTAAGAGTATATCCTTGACATCTTGTTCTCTTGCCTCCATGACGTCTCTTGGAGGGTGCTTTAATTGCTATGCTTCCCTGGACTTGGAAGCTTGTTTCATCGAGGAAGTGTAGCAATTCTTTGCCTCCCGCTGATCACTCTCTATCTTGACTATCCCCTATGGACTTGGAAGCTTGACACATTGGTGGTATGTTGATGGGACCACCTTCATGTCATGTATCCATGGCCTGCCAAGGATAACATTACAGCAAGATAAGAAATCTATTACACAAAATATTTGGATAGAATTCACCCCTCTATGTAAATTGGGAGTTTAATGTCCCCCAATGTATTCTTGGTTTCTCCACTGAATCCCACGAGCACTGATGATCTTGGAATGATCTCGGATTCAGGAATGTTCATCTTTTTGAGGACATCCAACTGAATTATGTTCACTGAACTCCCTCCATCAATAAGGATCCTGTGAACAAAATGGTTAGAAATAAGCAAAGTAATGACAAGACCATCATGATGAGGATCCTAAATGTCTACACGATCCTCCTCATCAAAGGATATCACTTTTTGCTGCGTTAGGGTAGATGTTCGGACTGGTCTCTCCCCATTCTCCATCTTTGTTTCCTTAGCATGCCTTTTAGCCGCTGAAAATGAGGTTCCACATATATCAGAACCACCAGAAATAAAGTTAATGATTTGAGCATCCGAAGGCGGAGGAGGAGCTCTTTCGGGAACTTTCTCAGTATCCTGGGGCCTTGAACGTTTCCTTCCCAGTAATTCCTTCAAATATCCTTTGCTAAGAAGATAGCCAATCTCCTTCCTCAACGCTATACACTCATCAATAAGGTGGCCAAAATCCTCATGATAAGCGCACCATTTAGACTTGTCTTTGTTGGCTGTGGCCTTCTCATTTTTTCTAGGCCACCTGGCTTTATCACCTAGATTCTGCATAGCAAGGATTAGTTCATGATTATCAACAAAAAAACAATACTCAGATATAGGAGGGTAATCCTCATCGTCTTTGTCTTGTTCAACTGCATTCACATTGTGATTGTCATGTTTAGAGTATGACTTGGATCGATTATTCTTAAAGAACGATCCTTGTTTTTCCTGTTTCGAGGATCCTGAGAGCCTCTCCTGGATCCTTTTGTCATCTTCTAAACAAATAAATCTCAGTGCCCTGTTCCTCACTTAGTATAAATTCCTGCAAGGTGTCATTACAAGGTCATCATAGAATGAGGAATCCTTAAGCAAACCCATTTTGAATGCCTCCACAGCAGTGGCAATATCCAAATTAGGAATTTCTAAGGATTCTCGACTGAACTTAGTGATGTAATCTCTTAATGATTCATCACGCCCTTGGGTTATTCTATATAGATCACTGGTTAACCGTTCAAATGTTCTACTACATGAAAATTGGTTATTGAACAAATTAACTAGATGAGAAAATGAAGTAATTGAGTAGGAGGAAGACTTAGCAGCCATTTAAGTGCTGATCCAGTGAGTGTGGACCCGAAGCCCTTGCAAAGGCAGGCTTCCTTTAACCTTTCTGGAATGGGATTGATCTCCATTCTTTCCAGGTATTGTGCTACATGCTCCTCCGGATCAGTTGTACCATCGTACAGCTTCATGTTGGGGGTTTGAAAGCGTTTTGGTATCTCAGTGTTGCATATAGGAGGTGCAAAACCACTCTTGGGACGCTGGATATCATATCCTTAATTTTTTGGAGCTCCCGTGCCATAGCCTAATTGATACCTGTATCCTGCATGGAACATAGTTAGTGCCAAAAGATGTATTGACATTGTTACCTCCTGATTGGTTTGGAAGTGGTATGCCAGAAGTACATCCAAAGGTGGACGCTTAAGGTGTAACAGTTGGACCAGATGAAACAATAGACTGCATAGGGATGAAGTCCCCTTTGTGAACTTCGAAATCCTTGAATATCTGACTTCCTGAAGATCCTTGATCCTGAAAGACATTAGGTCCAGGATACATGGGTGCTAAAGGTCTTGGAAGATACTCCATGGATCCTTGAACCTGGGATGAGGATCCTTGATGCTGGAAGTAAGATACTTTAGGTGGCACCGTCTCCAAGTATCCTCCCGAACTGAGGTAGGATCCTTGATGCTGATATGAGGATCCCTGAGGCTGGAATGGGGATCCATAAGGTTGGCAATGAGATGCTTGTGGCTGCGTCATTGCCAATGATCCATGCTGTAATCCTGAGGATCCTTGATACTGAACACAAGATGCCTTGGAATGCTGAATGGTTGTTGCTGGAGTGCCGAAATCCAATTACCTGGGCATCAACGGAGAATGATCCTCCGCTGATCTCTTCTGTTTCTTGATTTCATCAATTTCACGAAGGATCCTCTGGTTAGTTTTGTCCTGCTCTTCCATGAATCATTTCATCTGCAAAATCAAAGTAGACAGATCATTGTTAGTAGGTGTAGAGGATGAAACAGTGGAAGCCTTCGAGAAAACTGGTGTTGGTTTCTTCTGAGCATTATCAGCACTCCTCGCCAGGTAGGGGGAATGGGAGGCAATGATGCACAAGTCTGAGATGAGGTAACCGCTGGCATAGCACTTGAAGCAGATTTTCCTTGAGAAGCCATATGATTGATGGAATTGAATAGAAATGAATGGAATTAATAGGTTTTTAGAATTGAAGCACGGATTGCCCCACAGTGGGCGCCAAACTGTTTTGGTCAAAAATCACAATAAGGATAATGTAACCAAATCTGATTTGTGAGGTTAGGTGCTTGGTTAAATGAATAAGCGTATGAACAAATATTAAAGGTAAGTGACAATGAAGACAAGGATTTGTACGAGGAAAAAGCCCTTGATCAAGAGTTGATCTCCGGCATAAAAAACCTCGGGTGATGGAAACTACCGATCACCAACTATATTGAACCAGAAAGATTACAACTTTGGATGGAAACAAGCTCGATACAATGATTTCCTAACGTGAAGCTCGATACAATGATTTCCTAACGTGAAAGTTTGTGTTTCGCCAGTTGAGTTGCAGTATGCGAGAGTGTGTTCGTCTCTTTCTATCATGAGCTTGTTTACCCCTTTTAGAATTAAAAATATCCAGCTAACAAACTATCCGAAATCCATGCATGCTTCACACGGTCTCCCTCAACGGTCATTGCTTTTCTGCACGTGCTTCATTCAGCATATTCCTCCGATATTCCCGTGTTGACTTAGTTCACTTTATACTTGCAGATGTAAACTAAATGCACAAGGAACAATTGATAGAAACATAAACATTAGTAAGGATCCTTGATCCTTAGACACCCTATATTATCCGTTAAGGATCCGTGATCCAGGCCCAGTCTCGGGATGGATGATCCTTAGCATAAAATCCATGCCCTAACAATGTGCACCAAATAGAAACTGTTATGGGTGAAATTCTTAGCCCATATCCTGAATTATATCTTGAGTAATTGATATCTGTTTATAATTAGGATACCGCACCAGGATATTGGTAACATCCTGAGGCAGTATCATGATAGTTACTAATAGTTTACGTGTCGGAGATGACTGCATGGCTTGTAACGTTCACAAAGACCTTTTCTCCTGAAGACTCGCTCCATTCAGTTGGGAAATGGACGTTGAAGCCGGAAGACCAGGTCTCTAACGTTCAAAAAGGAATATTCCAGAGCACCCCAAGTTTATCTCATAAGTTGTTTACTTTTGTAACTATATAAATGATGAGACAGATCGTAGGAACACACACTTCAACACTCTTCACTCTCTACTCTCGATCTCTTAAACATTTCTCTCGCAACTACACACTTTCACTCACTACTTGCAATTATTGTAACACTTAGTATCGATCTGAGCTATATCCTGCACTGTATCTTGAATAATCAAGCAATAAGAAGAACAAGGCAGCCGACGATTGTCAGCTCCTGAGGTTTTATGCCAGAGATCTAGATTGATCAAGGGCTTTCCTCGTATACCCTGTGTTCACTTTTACTTTTATAGCTCATTGTTTAATTATTGGTATAGTTCATATCCTGAAGCTATATCCTAAAACTGTTTTTATTTTCAAACAAACCAACACATCTTTTACGAGCATTGCTAACACACTACCTCACAAAACTAATTTTATCACTAAATTGCTTTGGTAATTTTTGACCAAAACAATTTGGTGCCCACCGTGGGGTAAGTGGTGCTATTTCTATTAAAAGCTTTGTTAAAATCACTACTTGGCTTTCTATTTTCGAAACTTTTTTTCACAACTATTTTTAATGGCTTCGAAATCAAACATGAGCCTTCCTCCATGCCTGCTACGACCTCCGCTACACCGGTTCAGTGCTCCCACTACCTCCACAAGTTCAAGCTCCTCCAAGGAGGGTCGAAACTCAAACATCCCGAGACACTCCCCCTGTTCAGAATGTCTACAGATCCGGAGTCTCTGGAGGAACCCTCGTTTTTGCTTCTAATGACGAAATTCTATCTTTGTTTGGTAGCATACAGGATCAAATGAAAAAACAGCAGGAAACTAACCAGCTCCTAATGAAGGAAATACAACTCTTGAAGTCCAACTCCAAGAGGCCTGCTGAGGATATTGCTACCCCTTTACAACCTAGGATGCTGAACTTTAGTTCGGCAGCATACTGAGGATAATAAGGGCAACGTCATACCGAGTCACTCCCGGAGCAATATCCCAGGAATCCCCTCATCGGCCAGGATATCGACTATCAGGGATCCAGGATATGCTCCAGGATATGGCCAAAATCACCAAGCTGGTAACCTGTCCATTGACACTAATTTACCTACTAACAACTTTGAACCTTCGCAGGATACAAGCGCAGCATCGGTATTATCCAGAGAACTCTAGAAATTGAAGGATATGATATCGAGTGTGCCTGGGGTAGTGCAACCAATACCAGAAGTATCCCAGGATAGTCACAACATATCCCACTTTGCTCGCCATATTTGTGATGCTGAAATTCCCAAGAGATTCCAAACTCCCAACATTAAGCTTTATGTTGGCACGACGGATCCTGAAGAACATATTGCTCAGTATAGGGAAAGGATGGAAGTAAATCCTATCCCACCGGATCTTAAGGAAGCATGCATATGCAAAGGCTTTGGTTCCACCTTAACAGGATCAGCCTTGAAATGGTTTTGAAACGTTCCACCTTTTCGATTACATCATTTGCTCATTTGGTTAATCTGTTTTACAGTCAGTTTTCTTGCAGTAGACGCTTTGAAAAACTAACAAGTGGCCTTTACAGGATAACACAAGGCCCTCAAGAATCCTTAAGGGATTACGTAAACAAGTTCAGCAGGGAATTCTTGGATATCCCACACCTTGATGTTGCTACGGCTGTACAGGCATTCAAGATGGGATTACAGGAGGATTCCTAATTTTTATCAGGATCTTGTGATGAACCCTTGCAGGAACCTGGACGAAGCTCGGAATAGGGCTCTAAGATATATCAGGCTTGAAGATGACAAGAAAATGCAAGAGAGGATGAATGCATCCTCAACATACGAATCAACAAACAGGAAGTCGAAATCTTCATACAAATCATACCGCTCTAAGCCGTATACTAAAAATTATAGCAAGAGAGTGAATGTTGTTGAGGATGAGGATGCCGAAGAATATCCTGAGTTATCAGAATATTGTTTTTCTATCAATGTTCCTGAACTAATATATGCCATGCAGGGACTAGGGGACAAAGCAAGGTGGCCAAGAAAGAACCAGCAAAAGGCTGATTGGAAGGATAAGTCCAAGTGGTGTGCCTTCCATGAAGATTTTGGATATGTAACAAAAGATAGCATAGCCCTGAAGAAGGAGATAAGCTACTTGCTGAGAAAAGGCTACTTAAAGATCTTCTTGGCAGAAAGAAGAATAAGAATCAGGATACTAAGAGGATCCTGAACGAGCAGCATCACCTCCTCCAGATGCCAAGATAATCAATTTCATATCCGGGGGATCCGATATATGCGGAACCTCATACTCTGCCGCTAAGAGACATGCCAAGGAGGCTAAGGCAGAAAAGGGAGACAAGCCAACAAGGATGACAACGCTTACAACCGACAAAGTGATAACCTTCGATAATGATGAACGGGATAACATTCAGGATCCTCATCATGATGGTCTGGTGATTACTTTATATATTGCTAATCATTTTGTACGCAGGATACTGGTAGACAATGGGAGCTCGGTCAACATTATTCAGTTGGAAACCCTGAAGAGAATGAACATTCCAGAAATGGAGATTACCTCGAAATCCACTGTGCTCGTAGGATTCAGTGGAGAAGCAAAGAACACTATTAGAGAGATAAAGTTGCCTGTATATGTGGAAGGAGTGAATTCAATGCAGCGTTTTTGTGTCATGGATTCGTTATCCTGCTATATTATTATATTAGGCAGGCCATAGATTCATGATATGAAGGTTGTACCTTCCACCTATCATCAGTGTATCAAGATCCCCACTCCTTGGGGCCTAGTCAAGGTGGAAAGCGATCAACAAGAGGCGAAGAAATGTTATTCCTCTTCGATGAAGGCCTCAACAAGATCTAAAGAAGGATAGCAATTAAAGATACAAGCCCAGGATATCGTGGAAGCTTCAGAGCAGGATGTTAAGAAAATTATCCTGGATCAGGATAATCCAGATATCCCGGTGCTTGTAGGGGCCAATATCCCTCAGGGTATTGAGAATCAACTTACTAACTTTTTGAAATGCAGGATGTCTACGTTTGCATAGAAACATGAAGACATGACAGGTATATCAAAAGATATTATAACTCACAAACTTGGAATTGATAAATCTTTGAGGCACGTTCAAAAAAAGAGAAGGAAATTTGCTCCTGAAAGAAATGCAATTATACAAGAGGAGGTTGAAAGGTTCCTCAAGTCCAAGATGATTAGGGAAATCAAGTTTCCCAAATGGCTAGCAAATGTGGTGGTGGTCCAAAAGAAGAATGGGAAGTGGAGAGTCTATGTAGACTACACTGACCTCAACAAAGCTTGTCCAAAAGATCCATTTCCACTACCCCATATAGATTCCATGGTGGACGCAACCGCTGGACATGAAATGCTGACTTTCATGGATGCATCCTCAGGATTTCAACAAATCCAAATGGAACCATCCGACCAGGAGGATACAACATTCATGACACCCACAGGTATATATTGTTATACTGCCATGCCCTGTGGTTTAAAAATGCAGGTGCAACGTACCAGAGACTGGTTAATATGATGTTTAAAGACAAACTAGGGGACACCATGGAGGTATATATTGATGATATGGTGGTGAAATCCAAGAAATAAGAGGATCACCTCCAGGATTTAGAATTTGCCTTCGATATCCTGGACCAGTATAATATGAAACTGAATCCTGCTAAGTGTCATTTTGGAGTGGGGGCAGGAAAGTTTTTAGGGTACTTGGTGACCAAAAGGGGGATAGAAGCAAGTCCAGAACAGATTAAAGCTATCCTGGATCTTAGATCACCATCCAACATGAAGGATGTTCAGCGGTTAACTGGAAGAGTAGCGGTGCTGAATAGGTTCATATCAAGATCCTCATAAAAATGCAAGGAATTCTATGATATCCTGAAGAAAAACAAAAAAATTGAATGGGGAGAAAAACACGAAACTTCCTTACAAGAGTTGAAGCAGTATCTTTCAAGTGAACCCCTGTTGATGAAGCCTGAGGATGGTGAACCCTTATCCCTATACCTTGCAGTATCAGGGAATGCGGTAAGTGCTGTTTTGGTAAAGGATCATGAAGGTCAGCAGTATCCTGTCTATTATGTTAGCAAAAGTTTATCAGACGCTGAAACTAGATACTCGCACTTAGAAAAATTGATATTAGCTCTGGTCATGGCATCAACTAAGCTTAGACATTACTTTGAAACTCATAGGATACATGTTAAAACTAATTATCCTGTTAAAAATGTGCTTAGGAAACCTGAAATTTCTGGAAGGATGGCTAAGTGGTCTGTTAATCTAAGTGCTTATGATTTAGTATATGAACCTAGAAATGCTATAAAGTCACAGGCCTTAGCAGACTTTACGGCTGATTTTAGTAGTGATATTCAAAATGAGACTGACCTAGAAGTACAACAATTAGGTGAGAATTCAGGATCTTGGATATTGTATACTGATGGTGCATCTAACATAAGAGGTGTGGGATTAGGTATACTACTAAAATCGCCACAGGGGGACATATTACCCCAGGCTATTAGATGTGAATTTTCTGCTACTAATAATGAAGCTGAATATGAAGCCCTAATAGCAGGACTAGAATTGGCTAAGAATATGAATGTTAAATGTTTACAAGTGTATGTTGATTCCCTGTTGATTACTAACCATTTCAATGGATCATATGCAGTCAAGAGTGAAAAGTTAGCTGAATATCTTGAAATTGTTAAAAAAATTAGCAGGATATTTCGAAAATTTTACACTTGAACAGGTACCAAGAGAAGAAAATGTTGTAGCAGATGCTCTAGCAAATCTAGGATCTACTGTCAGGATACCAGAGGGAACTCAGATACCAATACTAGATATCCTGTATCCGCAATGTAACTTTTCAAGCCTCAGGATAAGGAAGTAGCAAGTATCCAGGATCCTGGTGAAGGATGTCCTGAGGAGAATCTTGAATCCTGGATGGCTCCAATCGTGAAGTATCTTGAAAAAGGAAATATCCCAAAGGATGAAAATCCCAAGGCTTTCAGAATGAAGGTATCCCGTTTCACTATTATAATAATGTTTTGTATAAGAAATCCCTTGCAGGTCCATATCTACGGTGCTTGGAAGATCCTGAAACCAAGGAGGTACTTCAGGATATACACGAAGGAGATTGTGGCAACCATACTAGGGGCAGATCTTTATTCTCGAAGGTGTTGAGAACAGGGTATTACTGGCCGACCATGAGAAAGGATGCTGCGGAATATGCTCAGAAGTGCGATGCATGTCAAAGACACAGCAATATACTACATCAGTCAGCTGAACCATTATATCCTATCATGTCTCCTTGGCCATTTATGAAGTGGGGTATGGATATAGTGGGGAAACTTCCTAAGGCTTCTAGAGGAAAGGTTTTTATGTTAGCAATGACGGATTATTTCTCCAAGTGGGTTGAAGCAGAAGCATTTGTTCAAGTTAGAGATCAAGAAGTAGTATCTTTCATCAAGGGGAATATCCTGAGAAGATTCGGGATACTAGCTGAGATAATTTGTGATAATGGCTCCCAATTCATCAGCAAAAGGACTACTAATTTTTGCAAAAGTTGGGGAATCAAGATGATTACGTCAACACCGGTGCATCCTCAAGCTAATGGACAGGCAGTGTCACACCCTGACTCGCAGCAGAAGACAAATGCAGGGTGCGGCAGACACGTGGTAATCCTCCAAAGTTTAAAAACATGATATCACAAATAGAGAGAACCTCGGTTACAACATACTGTCAGTATCATATCACACACCATAAGTTTTAGTACAGTACTACGAGCTGTCACAGCTCATATTCTGATACAGTTCACTACTACAGCCATCCAAACGCACGTTCCTTACTCTTGCTTCGCTTTACCTGAAATGCATGTTAGTTTTAAAAAGGTCATCTAAACGCTGCGTGAGTCCCACTAGTTTAGTTGTTGTGGAACAATCGGTTTTAACAAGTTTAATTGCACTAGTTACAGCCACAGTCACTGTCACGGTCATAGTCACAGTCACAGTCACTGTCACGGTCACAGTCACAATCACAGTCACAGTCACAGTCACAGTCATGGTCATAGTCACTCCGTGTCAGACAGACACATCATCGCACCGGGTCGTGTCACCACAGACACTTCCCACCGGGCCGTGCCAAGACAGGCACGTCATCCCGGCAACTAAGTCATGTTTCCCTGCAGTTATGCCTAGTTAACATAACCAAATTTAGGACGCGTGCAGTTGGATAGTCACCGACACACAGCGTCACCTAGACACTGCCTGGAGCAACTGGGTTATTCAAACCAATAGTACTATCCACTGCCCATGGCTTACGCAAATCACTTGTTAGGGGGGTAGTTCATGTGTTAGATAATTCACATCTCACAAGTTGGTGCAATTAACACAGTTTCGTAACATGCAAGTCATTCCAGAAAACAGTGAAACAGTTTACAAGTGGGAGAGTAAAACTCACTCCCAAATTGGTGTATTCAACACAGTTTATAACATGCAAGTCCCCAGAAAACAGAAAAACAATTAAAAAGCGGGGAAGTGAAACTCACGGTGCCAAGCATGGACTCAAATCAGTATCTAAGCTGGTAATGGTTATAACTTGGATCTGGATCAACTTTAATGACACACATGCAAGCATGGACTCAAATCAGTATCTAAGATAGTAATGGTTATAACTTGGATCTTGTCAGGAGTTTTTACCCCGGATTGAGTCTATAGGATACTGGTATGGTGATGGACGTCAGGGTAGTATTAGTTTTCAGTTTGGCTTCCGGGCACCGATTCGCGTGCCAGCCAAAGTCAGTAGTTTAACGTGTTCGGTTAATGGTACGGGAATACCATTAGTGCCAACACGTGGTTATTCAAAAATTATTCACTTTCCATTAAGGGAGTTTGAGTGTTGGGGGGTCTAAGTTGCCCAATTTTAAGTTTTCATTTTCACCGTCGGGGATTCTCCCAAATTGTCTTAGAGCACACCCATAGTGCCCAAATTGCCCGAGAATCTCCCGGAATACTCCCAGTGTTCCAACTATAGTATTTTTCTGGTCGGGTCAGTTCCCAGTTCCGGCAGGTTCGTTACGCGGTAAACTGCCGAAAATGATTTAAATAAACTATTTTTAATCCAAATAAATTCCCATTTAGTCTAGACTTGGAATAAAAATCTAAAAAAATTTATATAACTCAGTAAAATCCATAGAACATAAGATAAATTTCTGGGAATTTATTTTGGTAACTTTCTTATTTAAATAAATTATTTATAAACCCTTTTTTAACCACATAATTAACATAAAATACTTTCAGAAGTTCAAAAATTCGGAAAACATTTCTGAACCTTCTATACATGTCCAGGAACATCTCCAAAAATTTTTAGAATTTTCCAATTTCATTTAGGTGCGTTTCTGGCTACCGAAACTCTCAAAAACACGGATTTTTAACCCAAACCAAATCTCAACCAATGGACTCCGAATTTTCCCATATCATTACTCATATGTTCCGTAATGTCTCTGTAAAATTTGGTTATTTATTGAACCGGTTTTATATTTTTCCCGAAATTCTATCAGTAAAACAATTAAAAATTCACAAAAAATCGTAGAAAATACCAAAAATTATAAAATATTATGTGAACCTTCCTGACAATACCCTACATCACCCTACCAAATTTCAGCTCAATCCAAGCCACATGGACCAAGTTATAGGCAAAACAATTTCTACCTAGCCTAGATTCAGTTTTCGGGTGATATACCTAGCGATTCTTCCGTTTCCAAGCGTTTATCTTGATCCCAGAAGTGTGTAAAGGCTATATCCAATACCTACACACCAAGTATAATCCAAATACACTAGAACTTAGATCAATCAAGCTTTAATTCATTGTGTTTCGGTTAATCGAATAGTTAAGCGATTTTTGTCGAATAAGAGTTGATTAGGGTATCCAACCCCATTAATTAGCAACCATGGCTGCCATATAACACCAGGGATATATGTGGTGTTTATATTCAGCCCTAAAATTTGTTTAAAACTCCAAAATACATGGATTAAAAAGCGTTTTCGGCTAGAAATCCTGTTTAATCAAGAAACCAAGCTTGAAACCTTAGTGATTTGAGTTAATACCTTTGATTTGAGTTGGTTTATGGGTGAATTCAGCTGATTAAGAAGGTTGGAGAGCAGGTTTTGAAGGATTTTTGATGATTTTTATGATTAAAATTAAAAGAAAAATAAATAAAAACAATATTTATAACCATGGGGGGTGTGGTGGCGGCATAGAGGTGGGCCACTAGGGCTACCTCGTGCTTCGTTTTACGTGCGTGAAGATGATGTTTATCCTGCAGATAAGCATGGGTTTGTTTCGGGTCCGGCGCGCATTCACGATTTGCGTGACGGACTCCGTTTTGCGTGTACTTAGTGTCAAAAACTCGGTTTTAAAAATTATGCATAACCGTCTAAAAATCTGAACCCAATTACGTTTTAATCATAAAAGTCTCGTTTAACGTTCGTTTAAGTGTTTTTAAGCTTGACCGATCGTTCCTTGCACATTCGGTTGCCTTATGTTATGCCCGGAACGAATGCGTTTCCCCAACCGGGAGCTGCTTCGTTTTGCGTGCCCGGGCTTTAATTATTTTTAAACCTTATGTCACAGTCTATGGCACAAATCTAAGTTATTCCTGGAACTCGGACTCTTAAATAAGGCTACGGATAATCTAATAATCAACGTCAAAGGTCTAATGCGCTGTTAAACGTCAAGTCTTCGTTTAACACGATGTTCAAAGCTAAGGATGCTAACCTCATATCGTTGGTCCTTAGTAGTGTCATGTCAACCATGACGTGCTCTCGGATTCCTCCGAGGTATAACATATAACGCTTCCCACAACACACAAGTCATGCAATTTCACAAGGTTCACGCACAATTATAGTTTTAGTCATGCTTTAAGTTTAGGACCAATTAAGGTGTACCTAGTTTCGTCATGGGTATCACAGTCTCCCTGGTTAAGAAATTCCGTCCCCGAAATTTAATTTGTCATGTTAGGGAAGAGGTGAGGGTATTTCCTACGGAATTCATCCTTCCGTTCCCAGGTATATTCAGGCCCTTGTTTAGAGTTCCACCGGACTTTAACCAATGAAATTTTGTTGTGCCTTAGTTGTTTAATTCTGCCATCCACTATTTATATCGGTTCCTCCACAAAGTGGAGTCTGTCATCAACATGTATGTCTTCCAGGGGTATCGGAGTGGCTTCGTCTGATAAGCATTTCTTTAAGTTAGAAACGTGGAAGACATTATGAATGGCACTGAGCTCGGGTGGTAATTTTAACCGATAAGCTACGGGACCTACCTTGGCTAGGATCTCGTAGGGTCCAATATATCGTGGGGCTAACTTCCCGGTCTTTCCAAATTGGATAACGCCTTTCCACGGCGATACCTTTAACAACACTCGTTCACCCACCTTGAATGATAATGGTTTCCTGCGTACATCAGCCCAACTCTTTTGCCTACTCTGGGCAGCTTTCAATCGGTTTTGAGTTTGATGGACTTTGTCGGTTGTTTCCTGTATTAGTTTAGATCCCGCCAGTTGGGTGTCGCCCACTTCGGCCCAGCAAAGTGTTGATCGGCACTTTCGACCATAAAGTGCCTCATACGGGGCTGCTTGAATGCTGCTGTGATAACTATTGTTATACGAGAATTCCACTAGTGGGAGATGCTTGTCCCAACTCCCACCGAAGTCGAGGACACAAGCGCGCAGCAAGTCCTCTAGTGTCTGAATCGTGCGCTCCGTTTGGCCATCGGTTTGGGGATGATAAGCAGTGCTTAAATCAATTCGCGTCCCCAAAGCCTCTTGTAGTTTCTACCAGTAACACGAAGTAAAGTGGCTGTCGCGGTCGGAAATAATAGCAATTGGGACACTATATCTAGCTACTATCTCATTAGTGTATATTTTGGCCAATTGGTCGGTCTTATAGGTAGTGCGGATCGGAATAAAATGTGCGGATTTGGTCAATCGATCTACGACTACCCAGATCGCATCATGACCACAAGGTGTTTTTGGGAGATGGGTCACGAAATCCATCGTGATTTGCTCCCACTTCCACTAAGGTATCTCGGGTTGTTACAACATCCCCGAGGGTTTCTGATATTCGGCCTTGACTCGCGCACAAGTCAAACATTGGCTCAGGTATTCGGCAACGTCCTTTTTCATTCCCAGCCACCAATAAAACTCTTTCAGGTCATGGTACATCTTATCTGTACCGGGATGAATCGAATATTTTGATTTATGAGCCTCGTCCATTATTAATTGCCTCAGCTCCGCTCTTGCAGGAATCCACGCTCGATTCTTAAAGTACAATACCTCATTTGTTTTCCTTACAAAACTTTTCTCGTTCCCGTGCAATCCTTCACCGGGTAACTGACTTTCCTTCAGGGCTTGCATCTGCGCGTTCCGGATTTGATATATCAGACTTGTCTGCACGAACATTCCCAAGGCTCTTACTCGAAGAGGCTTAATTCGATCCTTCCTACTTAACCTATCTGCTACTAGATTAGCTTTTCCCGGGTGGTACTTTATTTCACAATCATAATCATTTAACAATTCCACCCATCTGCGTTGCCTCATGTTTAAGTCTTTTTGATCGAAAATATGTTGGAGGCTTTTGTGATCGGTATATATAGTACACTTGGTACCATATAAATAATGTCTCCAAATCTTTAACGCGAATATAACTGCTCCTAGTTCCAGGTTATGAGTCGTGTGGTTCTTTTCGTGCACCTTTAGTTGCCTAGAAGCGTACGCAATAACTTTAGTCCTTTGCATAAGGACGCATCCAAGTCCTTGTCGTGATGCATCGCAATATACGACAAAGTCGCCATTGCCTTCAGGTAACGTCAAGATTGGGGCCTCACACAACTTTTTCTTTAACAGCTGGAACGCTGTTTCCTGGTCTTCACCCCAATCGTACTTCCTATCCTTTTGCGTCAATACGATTGCGCGATACTAGAGAAATTTTCGATGAAGCGACGATAATATCCTGCCAATCCTAAGAATTGGCGTATTTCTTTTGGGGATTTCGGCACTGGCCAGTTCTTGATTGCTTCAATCTTGCTTGGATCCACATGAATTCCATGTTGATCCACCACATGCCCTAGAAATTGTACGGCTTGTAACCAAAAGTCGCACTTAGACAACTTAGCGTATAGTTGTTCGGTCCGTAGTATCTCCAAGATAGCACGCAAATGATGCTCGTGCTCGTCCTTACTCTTGGAGTAGATCAAAATATCGTCAATGAAGACGATGACAAATTTGTCAAGGTATGGCTTACATACCCTGTTCATGAGGTCCATGAACACCGCGGGTGCGTTAGTTAACCCAAAGGGCATAACTAGGAATTCGTAGTGGCCAAAGCGAGTTCGAAATGCGGTCTTAGGAATATCGTCCTCTTGGACCTTCACTTGATGGTAACCTTACTGAAAGTCTATCTTAGAAAAGTATCGGGCTCCTTGCAGCTGATCGAAGAGATCACCGATTCTTGGAAGAGGGTAAGAATTCTTGATAGTGACTTTTATTCAATTCCTGGTAGTCGATGCACATTCGGAAGCTACCGTCCTTCTTCTTTACAAATAATACTGGGGCTCCCCATGGGGAATAACTAGGACAGATAAAACCACGATCGAGTAACTCCTGCAACTGCGTCGATAGCTCTTGCATCTCGGATGTAACATCCGTCAAAAACGGATTTACCAAACCCGCTCCGTTTATCAACCGAACAGTCAGTCAAAATTTTCGTTGCGAATTAAATGCCCAAAATATTTTTAAACGATCCGTAATCAATTATTATACGGGGATATATATTTAGTTTTTGAAAAACTGTCAAAAATCGCAAAATAAAAATATATTACCTCTGCCGGGTTTCGAACCCGGGTCTGTACCGAGTCAGTTCAACGACTTATCACCGCACACACAAACCACTGCGCCACATGTTCCGTTTGTTAATTAATAGAATCATTTAATTCATAAAATGACTTTACGAATTCAAAACCGGCGCCCAAACGGTTCAGTCGTCGGAATCCCGGAATTCTCGCGAGTCTTAACTACAAATTTACGTTATAACGTAAACCATTAACCAGATATCGGTTATAACCGATGTTTGAAGTCCGCGACCAAAATCAAAACCGTCGGAAAATTTAAATAACGAACACAGTCCGAAATCAGACCAAATACATCTCGTTTTTCTCCTATAAATTGACCCACAACCGACGACAAACACTTTCGCTCAAAAATCACACCTTTTCTCGGCGTAATTCCACTCGCCGGAATAAACCTGTTCGTCGCTGGAAAACCGGTTTCCCCACTGCCGAGTTTTTCTGAACCTCCTAAGTTTATACCGAAGTCACCCTTACTCTTTCCAAGATTTCCGGAGACTTGCTGCTGCAAGACACCTGACGCCGGAGTTGAATTCTGTCGCCGGAGTTCTGCCGGAAAACAGAGGATCCAGTCGGTATAATTCTCCGCCAAATTTCTTTTCCTTTTTCACAATTATCTCACCTTAATCAACTGTAAAACGCTAATAAACTGATAAGAATCTTAAACCCGTCGATTTCCGATTCTGGTTCAAACTAGATGAAGAAGACGATGAATTTCAGTATGTTATAAGTATAATATAAATCATGAAATTAATCGGGTTAGACACACAGTCCAGCGGTGGACTGTGTGCACATAAAACGTTATACATACAAAGGTCTCGAGTTCGATTCCCGTCTCACACACGCTGCCTTAATAAAAATCCATTTTTGTTTACTGAACCGGAGTCGCCTTAGATATATGTTAAGTATATTAATAACCGGAATAATAACCAAGTTAGACACACAGTCCAGCGGTGGACTGTGTGTTTGTTTATATCGCTGGTCACGAGTTCGAGTCCGGTCTTCAGCACCGACTCGGACCATTATCTCTTCTTTTTAATTAGGCAGAAAAGGAAATAAATAATTAGTACTTAAGTATAATAAAAACCGAATGATATAACATGTTGAACACACAGTCCAGCGGTGGACTGTGTGTTGGATTAAACCACAGGTCCCGGGTTCGAGACCTGTGGAGTGCATGACCGTTTCGTTTAAACCGTTTTTAAAATAAAAAGGATTTCTGTTTAATTCTAATTAATGTATATATGTAATTAAAATCGGATATATAACGGGTTAGACACGTAGCTCAGTTGGTAGAGCTGCGTGCACGCGTACGAGAGGTCTCGGGTTCGAGCCTCACTCAGCGCACAATAATCTGCCGTCGAACCGGTCAATGGTCAGGTCAACGGTCAAAGGGTCAGTCAACGGTCAGAAAAAAATAAAATATTTTTATTATTTTTATTTAATTATTTTAATTAAAAATCAATTATAAATACTTAAAAATAACATTTTTAAGATTAGAAAATAGCCTCAAACTCACAAAAATGCACCCAACCATCTACTAAAATAGTTTAATAAAATCCGTTTACTTACCAAACCATAATGCAATTTATCTAGGTTAAATCTCACTCGTGGTTAAAACCACTTCGCGTGCATTCAACGTCATCAACCGAACACACCCACTGTGAGTGAATCTTACAATTCCCCCTTTTAAATTACACGTTTTGGGGTGTGTCATGTGTTATGAAATTAATTAATTTATTTATTTAAACTTGTGCCATACCACATCATGACTTAAACTTAGATTGTTTTTATTGTTGTGATTTACTTATTGCCATTTGTCAAGTCATATGAAACTCATACATTAAGCCCATCAGTTCCTCGTGGGAGACGAGTAGAACATCGCGTGCTTCATATCAATTTCATTATTGTTCATGTGTGTATCATTGAGTTTATATTGTTTGTAGTTGTGTTATTCATATTATCATGTTTATGCAATTCATTCATCAGGCCCCTCAGTTCCTCGTGAGAGACGAGTTGAGCATCGCGTGCCTTTAATTGTTCCATTATTGTTCATGAGTGTTTCATTTAACATCTTATGATTATTGATCAAGTTACATCTAATTTTACTCATGTTTGGTTGTGCACATATTTCATAATCAATGTAAATAAATTGTTCAAATGTTTTCCATAGGATTCACTCGCCAACATTATGTTGATCCAAAAACCTTTTTACACATGATACAGGTGAACAGGTTGAAGCAAGGATAACATAGGATATGCCTTAGAAGAGAACAAAGAAGTTAGATTGTTAGTTAGATCATGTTGTAACATTATTGTAAATTTCCATTTAATTTGTATTAATGAATATGAAACGTTTAATAAATGTCATGAGCTTTGATGATAACCCAATCATGCCCCGATCACCTTATCCGCTGCGGGTCGGGGTGTGACAGATTGGTATCAGAGCCATGACTATAGGGATATAGGATAGGTTATTAGACCCTTAGAGCCTATACTATAGTCTGCCTAAATTTTAAATTGATTAGGTGGTTACATACAAACTTGTGATATTTATTTGTTTCATATTTGTTTACATTCCAGTCAAACATACATGCTCATATACATATTCATTATACATATATACATATTCATTATACATATATCGATGTTCATGTATTCAATTTATTTTCATACTTTCATTATCCAAAGATTTTGTGCAATTTTCCAATTCTCATCAAAGTAAGTTCTGCGACGGGCATGTAGTAACTGGAAGGGTACAAGTACCGGTAGTCGGAACGTCCTGTCTAGGCTGGCATTCGTATAAATCCAATATAACGGACCAGTTTGCCTACCTGGGGACCAACGATGAGAGTACGAAGGACCTATTAGGCCAAAGCATGCCACACCAAACGTCGTTCGAACTAAACCTACTTTGAGGTGTCACCGTGTCTACACCTGGACACATTCCGAATATCACACGTTGTATACATATTTCTCGATTTTCTCCGGGTTTTTGTGTACGCAACCAGGCAGAAACCGTGCGAACCATATGAAAAACCGGTATTCATGGGGCCCACATGATTACACAGGTAAAGTATGGCGGCATGACGGGCCTAACAGCGAGCAAAGCCCAAGACATCCTATGGATGTAGTATTTTTGTATAATTATTTTATAAATGATCATTCTTGAATGCGACCCGTGATCCCAAAAGCATCCAACTCATACTCTTGTCATGTATTCATTGTAGATGTCTTCTAACCTCGCCCGTAGGAAGACGAGAGCAAGAAAAGCCCGCGAACGCATGGCTACCTTAATCGCTCAACAAATGGCTGCCGTAATACCCAACATTGTAATCCAAGTTCAACAAGCACTTACCGATAATCCTGTCAATCAAGCAAACCAAAACATTTTCAACTCTCCCCCAAATACCACTAAATGTACCTACAAGCATTTCAAATCATGCGACCCTCCGAAATACAAAGGGACTGAAGGTGTCACCGCACTCCTCCATTGGTTTGAAGAAATGGAGAATACTTTTCTAAATTGCGATTGCCCTGATGATCGCAAAGTGCGTTATGCTACCGGTCAACTATATGGGATAGCACTTACTTGGTGGAATACAGAGAAGGCAAAACGAGGTGTTGAAGATGCTATGACCCTAACTTGGAACGAATTGAAGGAAATCATGACCAGACGATTTTGCCCAAGGAGCGAAATCAAGAAGCTAGAAGATGAATTTTATTCATTGAAGCAAATGGAAGGAGACCACACCACCTACAACAAAAGGTTCCTCGAATTACATCAAATGGTTCCCAACATGTTTACTCCCCTCTACCGTTTGATCGAGCACTACATTCGTGGTCTTCCGTCAAAGATTCAAGACCCTGTGATAAGTACCAAGCCTGCAACTTTGGAAGCAGCAATGGAGCTAGCAACAGAGCTCACCGAGAACCGAATCCGAAACAAAGACTTCAAGGAGGAGAAAAAGAAGGATAAAGAATCGACTGAAACCTCCGACTCCACTCAAACTGAATCCCCTTCTCAACCCAATCCTAAGAGAAGAAGAGTCGGGCGACTTTTCGCTGCTACTCAACGAAATCAACCCGTTTTTCATGCCATACCCATCCGAGCTATCCCAATCACCCAAGTGGCACCCAACTCAGCTTACCCAAATAAGAAACCATATCTTGGACCTCACCCTCGATGCAACAACTGTTTTTATCACCATCCCCTTACTTTACCTTGCCGGCTATGTACAACTTGTGGACGCTATGGTCATTTGAGCAATGTTTGTCGCACCTTTCAAGACCAAACCTTTTCCCCTACTCAAAACATGGCCCAAACTTATCACCAACCCCAATATCCCATGTTCCCATATGCGCGAGCCTGTTTCAATTGTGGCGACCCTACCCACCTTAGAAACACATGCCCTCAATTGGTTAACGTTATCAACACTCAAGCCCAATCAAACCCAGTTAACCAAGTAAACCAAGAAAACCCAACCACTATGCCACCAGCAAGAGGAAGAGTCTTCAATATCAACGCCAATCCTGTCGAAGATAATGACGGCCCAAACGAAGATACTCAGCTAGTCCTCTTCGCCGAAGATCCAGATTCAACTCCTATTGTTTAGTCTTATGTCTTTCTTTATCACATGTGTAGACTGTTAGAGAAATTATTGGATATTATATATTATATATTGTTTTCAGTATATGCTTTTGCCGAGGCCGTAGCTCCCCATCCATCGAGGTTGAGTTTGATCCCCATTTTATTATGGGTTGATCAGGGCGTGCCCGCACGATCGGCTCCGTTTGTTTGAGCCTTGATCGTTATTTCATTTTACATTTCAATACATGCAATACGCTCGGCTCCGTTTGATTGAGCCTTGAGCGCACATTTCAATTTACATTTCCAGTTCATGCAATACGTTCGGCTCCGTTTGATTGAGCCTTGAGCGCACATTTCAATTTACATTTCCAGTTCATGCAATACGTTCGGCTCCGTTTGATTGAGCCTTGAGCGCACAGACAATTTCATTATCAATATCTTGTGGTTGTGGTGTTTGTAGTAGAGTCGCATCGAACTAACCATAACTTGCGGATAAAGTCAACGAAAATTTGACAAGGATATGGTGGATACGCCGATGGTACTTCCTATATATAAGTATTCTTGTCAAATGATCGGAGGCATTATCAGGCGGTTATGAGAGGTTCCATGCATAGCTGATTGTGTGATGGTTGTTTAGATTAAGTTGTTCAATTTCAGTACATTCAATACGTTCGGCTCCGTTTGATTGAGCCTTGAGCGCACATACAATTTCATTCAATACGTTCGGCTCCGTTTGATTGAGCCTTGAGCGCACAGACAATTTCATTATCAGTATCTTGTGGTTGTGGTGTTTGTAGTAGAGTCGCATCGAACTAACCATAACTTACGGATAAAGTCAATGAAAATTTGACAAGGATATGGTGGATACGCCGATGGTACTTCCTATATATAAGTATTCTTGTCAAATGATCGGAGGCATTATCAGGTGGTTATGAGAGGTTCCATGCATAGGCTGTTTGTGTGGTTAAGTTATTCATATTCAGTACATGCAATAGGCTCGGCTCCGTTTGATTGAGCCTTGAGCACACAATTTCAATTTCAGTACATTCAATACGTTCGGCTCCGTTTGATTGAGCCTTGAGCGCACATCCATTTCATTTTCAGTACATGCAATACGATCGGCTCCGTTCGATTGAGCCTTGATCGCACAGATATATTTCATTTCAGTATTTTATGTTTGTTGTATTGATTGTAGAGTTATAGGACTAATCATAATTCACTGATAAAACCAATGAAAATTTGACAAGAATATGGTGGATACGCCGCTGGTACTTCCTATATATAAGTATTCTTGTCAAAGGATCAGAGGCATTATCGGACGGTTATGAGAAGTTCTATGTAGGATTTATAGTTTCTTGGTAACCAATCATAACTTGTGGATAAAACTAATGAAAATTTGGCAAGAATATGGTGGATACGCCGCTGGTACTTCCTATATATAAGTATTCTTGCCAAAGGATCAGAGGATTATCAGGCGGTTATGAGAAGTTCCATGTAGGATTTAGTATTGCCTTGGTTGGAATTTGTGTTACATCTATATCATCATGTTATTTAAAAGAATTGGATTGTGATCCATTTCTACATAAACTAACCTCTCCATCATAACAAACGAGAGAGGAACTTCCATCATTCAAACATATAGGCTATCGAATGTGGATTCAAATATTTGCTGATGTGTTTATTCATGTTCAAATATTTGCTGTATGTGTTTATTCATGTTCAAATATTGCTGTGTATGTGTTTATTCATGTTCAAATATTTGCTGATTATGTTCATTCATGTTTTTGAATATCTAGCTGTTGTGCTTACTTATGTTCAAATATCAGATGTTTCGTTTTTATTTTGCATTCCAATGTCAGATTGTATTGTTAGAAGTTTTGCTTTGGATATAACCATATTTTCCCAAACGTACCTAAACTCTTATGCATGATATCATTTTTAGCAAATCATTCCTGTTTATCAATATTCATACAGTAGGCAACAAAAAGCGATTCCTGAATAGGGTACTTAACCCTTACAAGGAACGTTACCGCCTCGAACAAAAACTTAAGCCTTTATTTTGCTAAGCATACAACTGTCAAACAAAACATAACCATCCTTTTAGTCAAAATATATCATTATTTAAATTTCGGGACGAAATTTCTAAAAAGCAGGGGATACTGTAACATTCGTCAAAAACGGATTTACCAAACCCGCTCCGTTTATCAACCGAACAGTCAGTCAAAATTTTCGTTGCGAATTAAATGCCCAAAATATTTTTAAACGATCCGTAATCAATTATTATACGGGGATATATATTTAGTTTTTGAAAAACTGTCAAAAATCGCAAAATAAAAATATATTACCTCTGCCGGGTTTCGAACCCGGGTCTGTACCGAGTCAGTTCAACGACTTATCACCGCACACACAAACCACTGCGCCACATGTTCCGTTTGTTAATTAATAGAATCATTTAATTCATAAAATGACTTTACGAATTCAAAACCGGCGCCCAAACGGTTCAGTCGTCGGAATCCCGGAATTCTCGCGAGTCTTAACTACAAATTTACGTTATAACGTAAACCATTAACCAGATATCGGTTATAACCGATGTTTGAAGTCCGCGACCAAAATCAAAACCGCCGGAAAATTTAAATAACGAACACAGTCCGAAATCAGACCAAATACATCTCGTTTTTCTCCTATAAATTGACCCACAACCGACGACAAACACTTTCGCTCAAAAATCACACCTTTTCTCGGCGTAATTCCACTCGCCGGAATAAACCTGTTCGTCGCCGGAAAACCGGTTTCCCCACTGCCGAGTTTTTCTGAACCTCCTAAGTTTATACCGAAGTCACCCTTACTCTTTCCAAGATTTCCGGAGACTTGCTGCTGCAAGACACCTGACGCCGGAGTTGAATTCTGTCGCCGGAGTTCTGCCGGAAAACAGAGGATCCAGTCGGTATAATTCTCCGCCAAATTTCTTTTCCTTTTTCACAATTATCTCACCTTAATCAACTGTAAAACGCTAATAAACTGATAAGAATCTTAAACCCGTCGATTTCCGATTCTGGTTCAAACTAGATGAAGAAGACGATGAATTTCAGTATGTTATAAGTATAATATAAATCATGAAATTAATCGGGTTAGACACACAGTCCAGCGGTGGACTGTGTGCACATAAAACGTTATACATACAAAGGTCTCGAGTTCGATTCCCGTCTCACACACGCTGCCTTAATAAAAATCCATTTTTGTTTACTGAACCGGAGTCGCCTTAGATATATGTTAAGTATATTAATAACCGGAATAATAACCAAGTTAGACACACAGTCCAGCGGTGGACTGTGTGTTTGTTTATATCGCTGGTCACGAGTTCGAGTCCGGTCTTCAGCACCGACTCGGACCATTATCTCTTCTTTTTAATTAGGGCAGAAAAGGAAATAAATAATTAGTACTTAAGTATAATAAAAACCGAATGATATAACATGTTGAACACACAGTCCAGCGGTGGACTGTGTGTTGGATTAAACCACAGGTCCCGGGTTCGAGACCTGTGGAGTGCATGACCGTTTCGTTTAAACCGTTTTTAAAATAAAAAGGATTTCTGTTTAATTCTAATTAATGTATATATGTAATTAAAATCGGATATATAACGGGTTAGACACGTAGCTCAGTTGGTAGAGCTGCGTGCACGCGTACGAGAGGTCTCGGGTTCGAGCCTCACTCAGCGCACAATAATCTGCCATCGAACCGGTCAATGGTCAGGTCAACGGTCAAAGGGTCAGTCAACGGTCAGAAAAAAATAAAATATTTTTATTATTTTTATTTAATTATTTTAATTAAAAATCAATTATAAATACTTAAAAATAACATTTTTAAGATTAGAAAATAGCCTCAAACTCACAAAAATGCACCCAACCATTCTACTAAAATAGTTTAATAAAATCCGTTTACTTACCAAACCATAATGCAATTTATCTAGGTTAAATCTCACTCGTGGTTAAAACCACTTCGCGTGCATTCAACGTCATCAACCGAACACACCCACTGTGAGTGAATCTTACAATTCCCCCTTTTAAATTACACGTTTTGGGGTGTGTCATGTGTTATGAAATTAATTAATTTATTTATTTAAACTTGTGCCATACCACATCATGACTTAAACTTAGATTGTTTTTATTGTTGTGATTTACTTATTGCCATTTGTCAAGTCATATGAAACTCATACATTAAGCCATCAGTTCCTCGTGGGAGACGAGTAGAACATCGCGTGCTTCATATCAATTTCATTATTGTTCATGTGTGTATCATTGAGTTTATATTGTTTGTAGTTGTGTTATTCATATTATCATGTTTATGCAATTCATTCATCAGGCCCCTCAGTTCCTCGTGAGAGACGAGTTGAGCATCGCGTGCCTTTAATTGTTCCATTATTGTTCATGAGTGTTTCATTTAACATCTTATGATTATTGATCAAGTTACATCTAATTTTACTCATGTTTGGTTGTGCACATATTTCATAATCAATGTAAATAAATTGTTCAAATGTTTTCCATAGGATTCACTCGCCAACATTATGTTGATCCAAAAACCTTTTTACACATGATACAGGTGAACAGGTTGAAGCAAGGATAACATAGGATATGCCTTAGAAGAGAACAAAGAAGTTAGATTGTTAGTTAGATCATGTTGTAACATTATTGTAAATTTCCATTTAATTTGTATTAATGAATATGAAACGTTTAATAAATGTCATGAGCTTTGATGATAACCCAATCATGCCCCGATCACCTTATCCGCTGCGGGTCGAGGTGTGACATCGGACGGTGCAAGACGATATGGAGCCTTGGCAACGGGTGTCGTTCCTGGCATTAAGTCGATGCGAAACTCGACTTGTCGATTGGGCAGCAATCCGGGCAGTTCTTTCGGGAACACATCAGGGTATTCACATACTACCGGGATGTCCTCAATATGCTTTTCGGCTGGCTCCTCCGATATGACGCTAGCTAAGAACATGTCACATCCCTGTCATATACACTTCAACGCCTTAAGGTGAGATATAAGGTTCAACGTGGCGCCTAACTTCTCTCCTTGTACCATAATTATATCGGTGGGGGATAAAGGAATCTTCACAAACTTTTGTTCGCATAACACCTCCGCACGATGGTTGGACAACAGTCCATTCCTATGACAATATCAAAACTACCCAACTCTACTGGTAAAAGGTCAATAGTAAACTGGTAACCGTTAAGGGTTATAGGGCAATTAACAATAAGTTGGTGACTGGTAATCGGTTTCCCGCTGGCAAGTTCGACGGTATAGGGGTGTTTCAGGTCAACAGCAGGCATATTCAAGAGTGGCAAAAATGCAATCGACACATAACTTCTATCGGCTCCCGTATCAAATAATACTGAAGCAAATTGATTGGAAACGAGGAACGTACCTGAAACCACATTGGGATCCTGGCGTGCGTCACCAGGTCCCATGACAAAGGCACGACCTCGGGCTGCATTCGAGGTAGACGCTTGGTTCTGTGTGCTCCTTCCTGCTATTTGCTGGGCTAACTTCGGACAATTGTTTTGAAAACGCTTCGTGCTGCCACATCCAAAGCACGCACGGGGATAGGCAACATGTGGGGCTGGTTGCTGAGGTCGTTGCTGAAGAGGTTGAGGCCTAGCAGGTTGAAACCGAGTTGGGTTGGGATTGGGTTCCATGGTGATCTTACAGTCTTTGGCAAAATGCCCATTGTTATGACATTTCGAGCATATCACTGCTCGGCATATACCAAAGTGGTGGAAAGCGCATTTATTGCACTTTGGGGCCTTTCCTTTGTAACCATCAAAGTTACCCGCGGGGGTAGTCATGGCATAGTTCTGGCTAGTGTTTCTCCCCCTCTTTGGCGCTGCTGCCCTTGCGCGACTATTCTCCGGGGCTTCCCGCTTGTTTCTGGCCGGCTCTCCCGGCATTGTCAAAATCTTACGCCTAACCATGTCATATGTGCGGTACCCGA
The DNA here is from genome assembly GCA_947069175.1 of Scalesia atractyloides. NCBI lineage: Eukaryota > Viridiplantae > Streptophyta > Magnoliopsida > Asterales > Asteraceae > Scalesia > Scalesia atractyloides. The sequence goes on from CAMTDV010000030.1 coordinate 86,602,829, forward strand.
CCTGGCTACCACCTCGTGCATGGTTCGGTATTCCACCGAATTAATGATACCCCTAACTTCTAGGGCCAGTCCCCAGATATACCTTTCGATCCTCTTAGACTCTGGTCGGACCATGTCTGGCAAAATACACGCCAGTTCATTAAAGCGGTTGGTATATCCTTCATGATCAGTGCCTTGCATCTGTAGGTTCCAGAACTCGTGCTCAAGCTTCTGAATTTCATGGGTTGGGAGAAACCTTTCCTTCATCAGTATCTTGAGATCATCCCACGTCATCACATTAATCGTGTCCTGTCCGCGAGTTTGAACAATCGTGTTCCACCAGTTTAAAGCATGATCAATAAAGGTACAGGTGGTATACTTAACTGCGCAATTAGCAGGACAATTACTTATGTTAAGTACTGATTCTGACTTCTCAACCCGTTTCACAAACCCATTGGGTCCTTCAGTACCATTGAATTCCATCGGTTTCATTCCATGAAATGCTTATATGTGCAAACCGGCCTACCATTATTCTGATTATCGTTCTGACCTACCGGTCCGGGTTGTGGATTTGGTTGCGGGTTAGCATTAATACCGGTGCTAACCTGCGCCACAATCGTGGGAATGACAGCTTGGAATTGTTGCGCTATCAGTTGCGCAATTTCTGCCTCAGTCATCTGTGGCGCGCGTTTCGGGGCCATTCTATTATAAACAATAGATGTCTAGGTATCAATGTCACATATCCAGTTAACACATATCACACATTTGGTTAAAACATATCACACGCTTCGTCACACACATGAATTCACGACACAAATTGTCAAACGCATCGTCATATATATATGTAATGTCATCATCATACAAGTGTCAAAATTTGCACATAGACTTAACCCCTAAGGGCCAGTGCTTAGACGTGTTGTCAAAATGTGTCACCATAGTGACGTACAGACTCGATGCCACAAAAGTACTAACCAGTAAAACGTGATACTACCATGACTGCATCACTACCTCGACATGGGTACAACCCAGTGCTTGGTAGGATGTACAAAAGATACATCATCTCTATCTATACTGAAAGAAAACCATACTAAGAACGCCACATCCACCACGCCAATCCTCCAAAACCTATGACCAAACCTACAATAGCACCGATGCATCCGTATACCAGCGCACGGAAATGATCCTGCTCATGGTGAACATATCCCATACCCTGCTGTAACGCGATGATCGCCTGCTGTAAGACGATCAAATAGTCTCCCATCGACCTCCGCTGCTGCTCATCCTCATCCTGTGCCATCCGCAGTAATGAAATCTGCTCGAACAGAAATCCCATCAAGCTGCTCTCAGTGATGGGAGTAGGCACCTCCTGAGGAGGAACAGGTATACCCCAGACAGGTGGAGAAGGCTCTCTAAATGGCTGGGAAGGGCCCCCTCGCTCATATGTGTGGAACGGGGAAGGGTCCTCCCGAGGTAGGGTCAAAAAACGAGCAGTGAAGTGCTGCTGGGTCCCTATAGGTACGGGTGTTGGACAAATAGGAGACCTGGGTGTGTGTGAACACGGGCACAGGCATAAGTACCCTCTGACGAGCCGTCTGTCGGAGGCCAAAAGTGGGTATCTCAAGAGGGCTAGATAAGGAGGATGAATAAGTACTCGGAGTGGAAGGAGTGTAAGGGTCAGGCGGTGTCTCGGGTGACGGTAAGCGGGGTGCTACTGGCTCCCACTCCCAATGTCCCGTGGCGGGTGTAGGGCTCCTAGGTATAGGTCCTACGGGTATGGCAACATTCGGGCCACGACTATGCTCCGAGGAGCTAGTCGGGTGGTGTGATGGTGAACGGTAGGCGCTCGAGGCCTCCCCTCGTGCCTAGTACGAGGTCTGGGTGGGTACGGACCACAACAATACCCAGAGGGATCGGGCGAGTAACTCCATGATAAGAGGGGTGTCAGCGGATCCTCCTCAGGATCAGTCTCCATATGCGAAGTTGACTGGTGACTCGAACGATCAGACATGCTACCTGAAAAAGAAAACCACACACAATGTTGATTGGACTGACCCAAAATACCAAACTCAACATTCCACAAATATACACATAAGCACGTATTGCACGCAGTTTCAATTTTTATGATTTATAAAAAAATTACTTGCGGTTGGTGACGTTAGTAGACGAATTTCCGTCCTATCTCAATGACGTTCCCAGAATCCCCAAGTATTAGCAGATAAATTATAGTGTTCCAGACCACAATAATTTATTTGCCCCACCAGGTTTCCTGGTAATAGCCATACTACTCAGTTTCTAAAGGTTCTCAGTGTGTGGAGACTAACTTAGGATTATAGTCTAGGTTATTTTGAGATACCTAGTTCGCTATAACCGAAGGCTCTGATATTATCTTCTGTCACACCCCGACTCGCAGCGGAAGACAAATGCAGGGTGCAGACACGTGGTAATTCTCCATAGTTTAAAAACATGATATCACAAATAGAAGAACCTCGGTTACAACATACTGTCAGTATCATATTACACACCATAAGTTTTAGTACAGTACTACGAGCTATCACAGCTCTTATTCTGATACAGTTCACTACTACACATCCACACGCACGTTTCTTACTCTTGCTTCGCTTTACTTGAAATGCATGTTAGTTTTAAAAAGGTCAGCTAAACGCTGCGTGAGTCCCACTAGTTTAGTTTGGAACAATCGGTTTTAACAAGTTTAATTGCACTAGTTACAGTCACAATCACTGTCACGGTCATAGTCACAGTCACAGTCACTGTCACAGTCGTTGTCACTGTCACTGTCACGGTCACAGTCACAGCCATGGCCATGGTCATAGTCACTCTGTGTCAGACAGACACATCCTCGCACCAGGTCGTGTCACCGCAGACACTTCCCACCGGGCCGTGTCAAGACAGGCACGTCATCCCGGAAACTAAGTCAAGTTTCCCTGCAGTTATGCCTAGTTAACATAACCGAATTTAGGACGCGTGAAGTTGCATAGTCACCGACACACAGCATCACCTAGACACTACCTAGAGCAACTGGGTTAGTCAAACCAATAGTACTATCCACTGCCCATGGCTTACGCCAATCACTTGTTGGGGGGGTAGTTCATGTGTTAGATAATTCACATCTCACAAGTTGGTGCAATTAACACAGTTTCGTAACATGCAAGTCATTCCAGAAAACAGTGAAACGGTTTACAAGTGGGAGAGTAAAACTCACTCCCAAATTGGTGTATTCAACACAGTTTATAACATGCAAGTCCCCAGAAAATAGGAAAACAGTTAAAAAGCGAGGAAGTGAAACTCACAGTGCCAATAGGGGTCTTAACACACGAGTGGTCGAATAGCTGGATCAACTTTAATGACACACATGCAAGCATGGACTCAAATCAGTATCTAAGCTGGTAATGGTTATAACTTGGATCTGGTCAGGAGTTTTTACTCCGGATTGAGTCTATAGGATACTGGTATGGTGATGGACGTCAGGGTAGTATTAGTTTTCAGTTTGGCTTCCGGGCACCGATTCACGTGCCAGCCAAAGTCAGTAGTTTAATGTGTTCGGTTAATGGTACGGGAATACCATTAGTGCCAACACGTGATTATTCAAAAATGATTAACTTTCCATTAAGGGAGTTTGAGTGTTCGGGGGGTCTAAGTTGCCCAATTTTGAGTTTCCATTTTCACCGTCAGTGATTCTCCCGAATTGTCTTAGAGCACACCCATAGTACCCAAATTGCCCGGGAATCTCCCGGAATACTCCCGTGTTCCAACTATAGTATTTTTCGGGTTGGGTCAATTCCCAGTTCCGGCAGGTTCGTTTCGCGGTAAACTGCCGAAAATGATTTAAATAACCTATTTTTAATCCAAATAAATTCTTATTTAATCTAGAATTGGAATGAAAATATATAAAAATTCATATAACTCAGAAAAAATCAGTAGATCATAAGATAAATTTCTGTGAATTTATTTTGGTAATTTTATTATTTAAATAAATTATTTATAAACCCTTTTTAACCACATAATTAACATAAAATGCTTTCAGAAGTTCAAAATTTTCGAAAACATTCCTGAACCTTATACACATGTCCAGAAACATCTCCAAAAATTTTGAGAATTTTCTGATTTCATTTAGGTGCAATTCTGCCTATCGAAAACTCCAAAAAACACGGATTTTTAACCCAAAGCAAAACTCAACCAATAGACTCCGAATTTTTCCAGATCATTCCCCATATGTTCCTTGATCTCTCTGTGATAATTGGTAAATTGTTATACCCGTCTGATATTTTTCCCAAAATTCTTTCCATAAAACAGTTAAAAAATCACCAAAAATCATAGAAAAGTTCAAAAATTCTAAAATTTTACTTGGAACTTCCTGACAATACCCTACATAGCCCTACCAAATTGCAGCTCAATCCAAGCCACACGGACCAAGTTATAGGCAAAACAATTTTCTACCTAGCCTAGATTCAGTTTTCGGGTGATATACCTAGCGATTCTTCCGTTTCCAAGCGTTTATCTTGATCCCAGAAGTGTGTAAAGGCTATATCCAGTACCTACACACCAAGTACAATCCAAATACACTAGAACTTAGATCAATCAAGCTTTAATTCATTGTGTTTCGGTTAATCGAATAGTTAAGCGATTTTTGTCGAATAAGAGTTGATTAGGGTATCCAACCCCATTGATTAGCAACCATGGCTGCCGTATAACACCAGGGATATATGTGGTGTTCATATTCAGCCCTAAAATTTGTTTAAAACTCCAAAATTCATGTATTAAAAAGCGTTTTTTCGGCTAGAAATCGCGTTTAATCAAGAAACCAAGCTTGAAACCTTAGTGATTTGAATTAATACATTTGATTTGAGTTGGTTTATGGGTGAATTCAGCTGATGAAGAAGGTTGGAGAGCAGGTTTTGAAGGATTTTTGATGATTTTTATGATTAAAATTACAAGAAAAATAAATAAAAACAATATTTATAACCATGGGGGGTGTGGTGGCGGCATAGAGGTGGGCCCCTAGGCCACCTCGTGCTTCGTTTTATGTGCGTGAAGATGATGTTTATCCTGCAGATAAGCATGGATTCGTTTCGGGTCCGGCGCGTGTTCTCGATTTGCGTGACGGACTCTGTTTTGCGCGTACTTAGTGTCAAAAGACTCGGTTTTAAAAATTATGCATAACCGTCTAAAAATCCGAACCCAGTTACGTCTTAATCATAAAAGTCTCGTTTAACATTTGTTTAAGTGTTTTTAAGCTTGATCGATCGTTCCTTGCACATTCGGTTGCCTTATGTTATGCCCGGAACGAATGCGTTTCCCCAACCGGGAGCTGCTTCGTTTTGCGTGCCTGGGCTTTGATTATTTTTAAACCTTTTGTCACAGTCTATGGTACAAATCTATCTTATTCCTGGAACTCGAACTCTTAAATAAGGCTACGGATAATCTTATAATCAACGTCAAATGTCTAATGCGCTGTTAAACGTCAAGTCTCTGTTTAACACGTTGTTCAAAGCTACGGATGCCAACCTCATATCGTTGGTCCTTAGTAGTGTCATGTCAACCATGACGTGCTCTCGGATTCCTCCGAGGTATAACATATAACGCTTCCCACAACACACAAGTCATGCAATTTCACAAGGTTCACGCACAATTATAGTTTTAGTCATGCTTTAAGTTTAGGACCAATTAAGGTGTACCTAGTTTCGTCATGGGTATCACAGGCAGAATCCTCAAACAAGATGATTGCCAATAACTTAAAAAAGAGGTTGGGTGCCAAAAAAGGAAAATGGGCAGAGGAACTACCATTTGTCCTATTGGCTGATAGAACAACTGTGAAGAATGCTACTGGGCAAACCCCATTTTCTTTGGTGTTTGGGGCAGAAGCAGTGATTCCAACAGAAATGGTGATACCCACAGCTAGGTTAAGCCTACGGGATCCCGAAGCGAATCCGGAATTCTTATATCAGGAGATAGACACCATTGATGAAACAAGGGATGCAACAAAGCTAAGGATGGCAGCATATCAACAAAGGATAGCCAAGTCATGCAACAAGAATTCAAGAACCAGAAGATTCCAAGTCGAAGATTGGGTTTTGAGGAAAGCTTTTCAAAACACAACCAATCTTGCCGATGGGAAGTTAGCCCCAAAATGGGAAGGACCTTATGAAATTGAATCAGAATCTGGAAAGGGTGAATACCGACTCAAGACCATGGAGGGGGATATGATACCAAGATCCTGGAATGCTATACATCTTAAAGCTTATTTCAAGTGAGTTTAGAATTTGAATTCTAACTCAGGATGGTATGAATTTTATCTCTTTTAAATATATATTTAATTGAAGTTATTATTCTTTGAAACCCAATACTGACTTAAGCATCAGAGGGGTGTTAGCCAAGCTAACACCCACCTTAGTTTAAAGAGGTTTTGTAGGATATGTTTCAGGATAATACTCCAGGATATTTGCTCAAGTTGAATCGAAAGACTAGAGGATTGGCCCCATCTCTCACGTTTAAGGGATTCAGATCCCTTCACATGTTTAAAGGTATTCACCTTTCTTCCGAATTGGGTTTAAACACCCCGCCTGGAGCGCAAGTATCCGGGTATAGTTCAAGATGGCGGGACCAGTTCATGTAAAAGTGGCTGACAATTTCGTTGTTGTTGGCTATATCCCGGATCCTTACGGTATATGAGGATTGATCACCCTCTCTCGCGAAAGGGTATTTTCATACTCTCCAAGGTTTAAAGGTTTTCACCTTTCTAAGTCTTGGAGTTTATACACTCCCGCCTGTAGCGCACGAGAACAAAGGGATTATCCCCAAGATACTAAGGGTTTATCCCCCGGATACTATGGGTTTATCCCCAGCAAAATTAAAATCTTTGAAAAAGTTCCAAATTGTGATTGTGTTCACACACGTTCTTTTATGAACAAAAAGTTGTAAAGTTTTGTCACTAAGTGGAAAAATGATCAAGTATGCCGTGAACTAATGCTATATCCTTCACAGACAGGAGACATCCATGCTGGGGACATAGCAAAGGATTCAAAGGTTGGAAATTATTGCCTAACTGTTTCTGGTATGGTTTATTTATTTTTAAAGATTGAAAGCCTTATCTAAATAATCCAATTTTTTATGATATTATTCAACCGAGTTTTTGTCTAACATTTTGATAAATGTTGAACATTTCATCAGTATCTTGACCAGGATATTAGGTCAGTATATCCAAAACAGGTTTTTCAGAATAATAACATAACAACAACAGATAAGGCAAAAAGGTTAGTTTATTACTAATGCATCAAAAGTTGTACTCTTCGCTTCATCCCAAAGCGGGACCCATCCACCAGAAGTACAACTAGTTTTAAAATATGTTTACATAAACAGTTGAAGGCTTCGTCCTGAAAACCCAGGATCCCTCCACCTTTGGCCATCATAATGTATCTACGTGCAGGAAATATAAATTGTTTGAGTGCAGGAAAAGTAAATGTTTAAAGGGGGTACAGACCATTCAAATAAAAAAAGTGGGCTCCGGCCTAAGCAATAATATCCATCATTGCCCACTTCGATGCTCTCACACAGCAGCATCTTCATCAACCTTCACCACCTCCTCAGCATCAGCATCCCGACCAGCATCCACTCCAATATTAGCCCAAGATCCTCACCAGCATCGTCGCCAGCCTCTGCTGCTACCTCAACCGCTTTGGAAGACTCCGCAACCACCGTCACAGCAGGGTATTTCACAGGATTACCGCCAAGATCCTTCAACTTCGCCTTCCAAGCACTAATATTCCAGAAAGGCCATTCAAAGCCTGCAGCTTTGGCTTCGTGAACCATCTTCAATCTAGCTTGGAGGAGGGAAATTACTACAGATTCTTTCAGGTTATCATGATAAGAGACCATATCCTGCTCATGTTGGGCATGCGCAGCATCCAACTTGATTTAACGTCTGAAATAGCCTTCTCCAAAGCGACTTTGGCATCCTGGGTGACCTTCTTTAGTTTATCCTCTTAATGTCGGGTCCTGGTGGCGGCAGCTGTTTGCAGCTGTTCGGCGAGTGCCTCTGCCTTCTTTGCTCTGACCTCATGGAAGACCGCAGTTCCACAAGCCTCTTCATACGTAACCAGTAGACGGTTTAGGCCCTACAGTGCAAGGTATGGGTATCATTATAACTAACCATAATATCAGTCTAGCATATACTCACAGGCTATAGAGTGAAGATATCTACCTGGTTGAGAAAAGAAGTCATAAGGCTGCTTGATTCAACGAACCCAAGATTCTCGAAAGAGAGACCTCAACAGAAGTGGCGGGGGAATCGGTATCCTTTCTCTTTCGAGAACTATAGGCTCGAGGCTTGGAAGCTGAAGAAGACTTGGGGACAGCGGTGGGCTTGGAGCTGGAACAGGGCTTCGAGGTGGCTGGAGGCTTGGATTTGGACTTTGTCGTCACCGGAGCAGGTCTAGAATAGCTGTCCAATTCTTCAAGATCAAAGATTTCGGGAATCTTGGTTGATGTTGCATATTGGGAGTGATTTTAAAACTCATTTAATCAATATTTCAACTAACCAACTGATACAGGGATTCTAAACAAAGACGGTCTTACCAGGCATGTTTGAGCTTGAGTGTTGGGTTGAGGATGCTAAAAGCGGAATGAAAGTTCTTTCGATATCTGGTAGCTTGTATATGGCTTCAATCCTTACTGATGAGTCGGTCAGAGGAGGCGCTAGTTTCCTAAAATCCGCTGCACAAGAAAATAAGAGTATCAGAGCAGGATATTAAGCAGAATATTTAGCAGGATATGTTTGAGTATACCCTAAAACCCTAGATCCTACCCTTTGTTAACCATTTCACCGGATAATCCGCTCCACCAGGGATCGAACTTCCTTTCACGAAAAGAATTTGGATTTCCATTCCTCTTCGTTCCGGGTGGCTCGGAGAATCAAAGGGTTGTTAGAAGTGGAGTAAAACAGGAACCTGCTGGACCCATGGGATCTCAGCCGGTATGCTAATGGAAGATCATTGACACATAGCTCAAGAATGTGGGTATTCTTGATTCGATCAAGAACGATCAACACACGCCAAAGCATGGGCATGGTCTAACAGAAACTGGGAACCTCAGACCTAAGGTAAAGGGGAAGGCGTTAAAGAAAAGACATTCTATAGACGACATGTCCGATCGGAGTTCCCGATCATATGGCCTGAACACCGCAGTTTCCGGGAAGATGCCGGAAGATAGAAGCGCCGATAAATGCGCATTGTCAAACGAACAGACTTCCTTCTCGGGGTATTGAAAGAGGTTTTGTGGTGTGTAGACTGGGACGGAGTCACCGGAGCTGGATCTCGTCTGTGTCACCATTCTTGACCGGAAATTAAGGAAAGAAAGGGGAAAAGAGATAAGGAAGGAGATGATTTTACCTTTTTTGATCTCTCGGTGAAGACTTAATGGGGATAAGGATGAGAACGTATAGGAAGGTAATGAGTGAATTCAGGATGGATGGTTGCAGGTTGTCAAATCACAGGTCTTATCTCTTAATGGCCTCTAACAACATAAAAATATAACCGTTGGGACTCAGGATCCTCAACACTAACATTTTTGGGGACAATTGTTATGGGTGAAATTCTGAGCCCATATCCAGAATTATATCTTGAGTAATTGATATAGTTTACGATCAGGATACCGCACCAGGATATTAGTAACATCCTGAGGCAGTCCTGATAGTTATGAATAGTTTACGTGCAGGAGATGACTGCAGGGTTTGTAACGTTCACAAAGAGCTTTTCTCTTGAAGACTCACTCCATTCAGTTGGGAAATGGACGTTGAAGCCGGAAGACCAGGTCTCTAACGTTCTAAAAGGAATATTCCGGAGCACCCCAAGTTTATAGGAGAAGTTGTTTACTTTTGTAACTATATAAACGATGAGCCAGATCGTAGGAACACACACTTCAACACTGTTCACTCTCTACTCTCGATCTCTTAAACATTTCTCTCGTAATTACACACTTTCACTCACTACTTGCAATTATTGTAACACCTAGTATCGATCTGAGCTATATCCTGCACTGTATCCTGAATATTCAAGCAATAAGAAGAACAAGGCAGCGACGATTGTCAGCTCCCGAGGTTTTATGCCGAAGATCTAGATTGATCAAGGGCTTTCCTCGTATACCCTGTGTCCACTTTTACTTTTATAGCTCATTGTTTGATTATTGGTATAGTTTCATATCCTGAAGCTATATCCTGAAACTGTTTTTATTTGCAAACAAACCAACACATCTTTTACGAGCATTGCTAGCACACTACCTCACAAAACTAATTTGATCACTAAATTGCTTCGGTAATTTTTGACCAAAACAGAAACTACATTAGTTAAAAATAAATTATTAGTACTTTGATTCTTTTATTTATATATATATATATACACACACATAGATACATATTGAGAGAAAGAGAGAGAGTTATAAAACAGATTATTAGTACAGGATTACCTCATCACCAAAACTTTCAATCATAGTCGCATCAATTTGATAACATTCATGACTTTGGTCTTGTTCAACGGGAACCTCTAACTATAAGAGCCATTAAAATTGTTATAATATAAACAAAAAGTTATTATAAAATATCTACTACTCGGACCTAGGAAAGCCGACCCAGCACCAAACAAGGATTCTAACCCCAGGACGATAACATGTGTTGTCCTGAGTTGGTTGCTTCAGTGTTTGAAAGCTACAATTTAACAAACGTATTAGAAAAGTCTTACTAAGAGTAGAAACAAACTACTATATAATTTGCATATTACAATACCTTTACAAAGAAAGTGGCTACTATAAATTTAAGTGGATCTTAGTGTGAAAGTTCAAGAAGAAACGTTTTCTTGTACCTTGTACAACTGATAGATTTCAGCTACTTGGATTTTCATGTAGCCCTCAGCCATAGGTCCCGTATGTATAGTCCTGCTCGGACTAGGATGAAGATACGTCGTCCCGACTATTTGTTCTCTTTTAGAAGGGCATGGGTATAACAATTCACATAATGTTGGCTCCTGTAAAACGATATTACATTTTAAAAGAAATATTATATATAAACCATTTGGTATATTATAACATCGTACAAATATAATCACCTAAATTAATGGATATTGAATATGACATCCACCAGATGTATCATTCTCGCGACAACTATTGGGGCTCTAGTCCAACCCACTGTAACTTCTTGTTTGATTGGTGATGTGCGTGAATTATATATATTTTTAATTGGATTTTTCTTCACACAAATTTAGTTTTAAAAATGGTAAAACTAACTACACACACAAAGGTCAAGTGTACCCATCGAGAGGTAATATAATTTGTTGGTAATAACCGGATATCAATCTGTGGACGCGGTGTCTCAATACTAAACTTTTGTTACTTTTTCAATTGATGAGTTGATTTTGTTTCTAATTTATCATGCAAAAATAACAAGCTACCAACTAAACTAAGAAATGACAATATCTAAAAGAGGTTGCCTAAACTAAGTATCCACTAACAAACATGTGACAACTAAAGGAAGAGACTAATGGTGATGCAAGATCCAAATTTAACTAAGTCCCCAATCAAGGCTTCCTAGTTTATAATCCTTAGGAAAACTAAAATGAAATAACATTCTAATCACCTAAAAATTATTATTTTTGAGCTCACTTGCTAAGTTAATGTTAATCTTTAAACAAGAGTCATTTGTTTGCTAAAACTCCTAACTCTACAAGTTTGGGAAAATTACTATGGACAACTTAAAAATCACCCTAACTTGCTCTCAAGTAAGTAGCACCCTCATCATGTTCTTGATATGAACCACAAGTATGGTCATGCTAGATAACAATCTTGGCCAAAATCATCATACTAACATAACACCAAGTATAGAATTCATATAAACATTCTTTTGATTTTTCCAAATCTAAATCCAAGAATTTATACATATGTTCAAATCTCCATTCTAATCATGTTAGCAATCACCATTCCTAGTATCATGCCGTGAAACGTACTAGTAAGTTAACAAGATTCAACATCATAATCTCTACATGGGCTTTCCAACACAACATGTAAATACTTATGACCAAACCTTCAAGAATAAAGACTTTAAACATACATAAGAACTCCAAGAACAAGGTTCAAGCATTACTATTAAGATTAACAAAAACAATCACCACGTCTACTTCCATAATTATCACATGTTCATAATCTTCAACAAAGTTTAAGCAACACAAATGTTTAGCCCATAAGGTTCATAGTGACCAAATCAAATACAAGAAAGCATAAATTGTTCATAATGAAACTAGTAAGCTAACCAACTTAAAGACAAGATTAAATGGTGTTTGAGTAGATCTTAAAGTGATTAATTCCTCTTCAAGGCTCCCTCTTGGCTCCAACAAACTTCCAAGACCAGATTCTTGAGAGAAAACTTCACCAAAATGCTCCAACCCCCCTCCAAATGAGCTTGAACCACGTATTTATGCTACTGTGAGTTTGGCACGACCGTGACACCTTTTGGCACGATCGTGCTTGGTAAGTGTCAGAGGGCCTTTTTCGAGTGTTGACTTGTTTGCTAGCCATTTTGGGAAAAATCCCGCTCAAACGTTTCCGAGGTGGCACGGTCGTGCCAACCTTTGGCACGATCGTGCTTCCCGACGAAATATCCGATGATGACTGATTTGATCCCCGAGAACATTCTGATCTGAGACTGGTTTGTACAAGTCGCTGGGGGTCGGCACGGTCGTGCCAGTCTTCAAATCTTCCTGGTTTGCGCAGAAAATGAGAGTGCCGATAAGGGTTGGCCTGGCACGGTCGTGTCATATCTGGCAGTTTGCTGGAAAACTCCGTTTTTGCTCATTTTTGCTCCAAAAGACTCCGTTTCAACACCGGGCCGAAGCCCGAACCTGTATTTTCACAAACAACTCAAATGAGTACCAAAATCAATGAAAATACGACAAGTTCTCGCGTAAACGGGTCTATTTGACGTTTTAAAGATGTTTATATTCTTATACATCAAACATCCCCACACTTGAACTTTGCTTGTCCTCAAGCAAACTAAAACAAACAAAAACTCTCTAAATGGCAATAATCTCAACTAGCATTTTATAAGCATAAACAAACAACTTGGGTTATAACAATTAAGGACTACTGAATATGACGGAAAAAAACAAAAAGTATATAGAATAAGTTTATGAGCAATGGTCCATCTTGGAAATTCCTACAAGTCTACCTCACATCCTCACAATGTTCACACACACTCGGCTAATATATAGGTGCACATACGATTTATGGAGTATGTGTAGAACACTCAACAAAAACATGTGGAAGCATCAAATCTAATCACTCGACAAAAACATAACATGAATCATGAGATCTTGTTTGGGTTGTAACAAGGCTAGGGTTAAGGGTATGGAAGTGGATATTTAAAGTGGCTAAAATGGTTGTAACCCGGCGGTTCGACTAACTTGAACCAAAAGAAAATAAGAACTATACAATTTAATATTATCTAACCGAGAGCTAATCAACTAATTTAGCTTTTCCACTCCAAAATTGCTCTAATGAAGCCACTTGGTAAGGCTTTTTTTTCAAACTATAATCATTTTTCTCATTTTTTTATACACATGCTTGAGAGGGAAACTAAGTACGTCTACTTAGATAAAAACTCTACCCCATGATGTTGCAACTATAAACTAAGATACTATACAAAAGTAACAAGTTAATCACTAACCAAACCAGGCTTCCAACCAAAAGTGGGTTAAAATATAAAAGGCTAATTTGACTAAGTGGCTAGTATTTAGTGGTTTAAAAGAAACGAAAGGGGAAGGCTCAAATTGGTTTAACTAAGGGAATGATTTGGGTGAGGGAATACATAAAAATTGGTTAAAAACAAAAGGTTTCCTAGTGCCTCAATCATTTTCATGCTATATATTCGCCTTGCAGCCTCGAAATGTATACCTAACACAAGTTCTAAACCACAAAAGTCATCCGGCTCACTCAATCTTTTCCCGCAAAAACATGAGCAAAAATAATTCTAAAGCTACAAAGGCTCAAAAATAACTCACGGAAACGGGCGTATGGGGTAAATATGTAAGGCAAACAAGTAGGTCAATCGCTTGATTTCTCATGCTCAAGTGTATACAAAAAATTGTTACTTAATGGTAATCCTCACGCGAGCGAGCCCTTTTTGCGTTCACCCTTGTATATTTGTCAAAAATTTAGTGCTCTTATAAAAACTTATGTTGGGTTGATTATTAAGCCACAAAAATTCATTCAAGAAAGCTTTATTTTATTGTTATTGTTATGATTTTTGTTGATTTTTTTTAACGTGAAAACAAAGCTCAAGCGCTAAACCACCTCCCCACACTTGAAATGTACATCGCCCTCGATGTACACAAAACAAATATATGAAAACATATATAAAGAAAGAAAATGGGAACACGAAAACTCCCCTGAAATGAAACGGCATGAATAGAGCTAAGGGACATAGTAAGGAGCAACCGCAATGAACCGCCAAGCCATCCAATAAATCAACCTCTCAAACAAGCAACACTGCGCACTAGCAAACAAGATCAAATACACTAAAAGTTACCCAACCCCATTTACCCTTGCCTTTATTTATTTAAACCACTAAAATTAAGAAAAGGAATTTAAAGTTCACGACGGAGGGGTGTACGGAGAATGCAAAATGGCACACCCCTCGAACACAAAATGGTAAAGGTACAAAATGGGGGATGGGACTAAGACCTGCCAATCGGTCTGGAAGGACCGGCGTCGTCTCGTCTATCAAATCTGGATCTGCGCGAAAACTGTGGAGGCGGCTGTGTGTATGGAGCGTTCATCGAGTTCGCTATGTGCTGCTGTGAACCGAAGAGCCAATCAAAACTGTGTCGGCCCTGCTCATACATATGCTCCATAAAATTACCTTGACGAAATTGCTCCGCGCGTATAAGATCCACGTCCTGTCTCACCCCCTACTGCTCTAAGGCAAGACCATCCATCCTCCACCATAGTTCAACCGCGGACGGCTCGTAAGGATCGTAGGCTCCATACTCAAACCACCACCACCAAAATCACCATGCTCATGCTCCCAATTTGGGTTCACGAAACCGTGACCCAACTGCATGTGAGGAACCGCTCCCCCAGTGAATCCCTCAGGCTCATGCACCGGAACATCCTGCATGTGAATGTCGTCACCACTATCACCACCATCACTGCCATGACCACCATCACCATCATCACTATCATCATCCCCCTCTTCGGGAAGCGGATCCCAAATCCTACCTAACTTGTCGACAAGTTTCGGGATACCGTTAACCTTGCGTATCATATGAATGGAAGTCAGTTGGGCCACATCGAGCAGACCGTAATCACAAGCCTCGGTTTGACCATCTAACCGAACCCGGTAATGCTTCGCGAGTTTGGTTGCGAAAGCACCCCAGCAAATTTTCGACGTGGTTGTCAAACCAATACCTCGGTAGATAGACTCCACAACGCTTGCAGCGACATTGCAGTTCACCCCGAAGATAATGCAATAAAGATGGAAGAGGTCGCGATTTGTGATGTTCCCGGTGCTATCACCCCTACCACCGATAATGTGAAAAATGGCTCGCTCAACGACCCGGTGGAGTGGGTCAAGAATCCATGTGGCTTTGGCCTTACGCGGGTCCCAAATCCGACCTGGCACCGTGATCTCATCCCAAAATGCTGCCCTATCAACATCCCGCTCCCAATCTTGCAAACTACCATCAAAGATCTCTGTGTCGATCTCATCATCCTCGTATAAACCCAAAACTTGCTCGAAGCGACTAATGGATTGGAGGTGCCATTTCCGACCCAATCGATAACACACCCCAACATTTTTATCATAAACATCTGGGCAAGGAAAGGTGCATTGGAAGGATGCAAAGAACTCAACCACGAGCTCACATACTGCGGTTCAACAATATCAAAGAGGCGGTTCCAAGGGGTGTCATCAAGTCGTCAAACCGCTCGGCTTGACCGGGCAAATCCAAGTCAACTTTTTGTAGCCTCCTCATGGGCTCGATCCGGTGTCTTCGTGCCCATAACCGCTCGGCTCGTGCGATACAATACCCTTCCCCGGCAACGGCGCCAAAAACTTGATGTGCGTGAATTATATATATTTTTAATTGGATTTTTCTTCACACAAATTTAGTTTTAAAAATGGTTTTTCACCTAAAACCTAACTATACACACAAAGGGCAAGTATACCCATCGGGAGGTAATATAATTTTTCGGTAATAACCGGATATCAATCCGTGGACGCGGTGTCTCGATACTAAACTTTTATTACTTTAGCCTTTCAATTGATGAGTTGATTTTGTTTCTAATTTATCATGCAAAAATAACAAGCTACCAACTAAACTAAGAAATGACAATATCTAAAAGAGGTTGCCTAAACTAAGTATCCACTAACAAACATGTGACAACTAAAGGAAGAGACTAATGGTGATGCAAGATCCAACTTTAACTAAGTCCCCAATCAAGGCTTCCTAGTTTATAATCCTTAGGAAAACTAAACTGAAATATCATTCTAATCACCTAAAAGTTATTATTTTTGAGCTCACTTTCTAAGTCAATGTTAATCTTTAAACAAGAGTCATTTGTTTGCTAAAACTCCTAACTCTACAAGTTTGGGAAAGTTACTATGAACAACTTAAAAATCACCCTAACTTGCTTTCAAGTAAGTAGCACCCTCATCATGTTCTTGATATGAACCACAAGCATGGTCATGCTAGATAACAATCTTGGCCTAAATCATCATACTAACATAACACCAACTATAGAATTCATATAAACATTCTTTTGATTTTTCCAAATCTAAATGCAAGAATTTATACACATGTTCAAATCTCCATTCTAATCATGTTAGCAATGAATCATACTAGCAAGTTAACAAGATTCAACAATCATAATCTCTACATGGGCTTTCCAACACAACATGTAAATACTTATGACCAAACCTTCAAGAATAAAGACTTTAAACATACATAAAAACTCCAAGAACAAGGTTCAAGCATTACTATTAAGATTAACAAAAACAATCACCACATCTACTTCCATAATTATCACATGTTCATAAGCTTCAACAAAGTTTAAGCAACACAAATGTTTAGCCCATAAGGCTCATAGTGACCAAATCATATACAAGAAAGCATAGATTGTTCATAATGAAACTAGTAAGCTAACCAACTTAAAGATAAGATTAAATGGTGTTTGAGTAGATCTTCAAGTGATTAAGTCCTCTTCAAGGCTCCCTCTTGGCTCCAACAAACTTCCAAGACCAGATTCTTGAGAGAAAACTTCACCAAAATGCTCCAACCCCCCTCCAAATGAGCTTGAACCACGTATTTATGCTACTGTGAGTTTGGCACGACCGTGCCACCTTTTGGCACGGTCGTGCTTGGTAAGTGTCAAAGGGCCTTTTTCGAGTGTTGACTTGTTTGCTAGCCATTTTGGGAAAAATCCCGCTCAAACGTTTCTGATGTGGCACGGTCGTGCTTCCCGATGAAATATTCGACGATGACTGATTTGATCCCAGGAACATCACGATCGTGCTGGGGTCGGCACGGTCGTGCTGGGGTCGACACGGTCGTGCTAGTCTTCAAATCTTCCTGGTTTGTGTAGAAAATGAGAGTGCATATGAGAGTGCCGATCAGGGTTGGCCCGGCACGGTCGTGCCAGTGGTTGGCATGGCGGCACCATATCTGGCAGTTTGCTGGAAAACTCCGTTTTGCTCATTTTTGCTGCAAAAGCCTTCGTTTCAACACCGGGCCGAAGCCCGAACCTGTATTTTCACAAACAACTCAAATGAGTACCAAAATCAATGAAAATACGACAAGTTCTCGTGTAAACGTGGTCTATTTGATGTTTTAAAGATGTATAAATTCTTATACATCAATTGGTAGGCATGTTATCTTGATATTGTTGTCTACTACCTTGAAATAAGCCGTCCCGAACCTTTGTACGTCCTGTAATCAATATAAACACCTAAGTATGAAATGGGAATAATGTTCTAATCAAGGGACTAAAACATATATTCAAACATGTTGAGAACAAATTATAGACATAAGAAAACAAGTTGTGTTTTTATATTTGCTGCTATAGACATAAAGTTCAGATGCTATTAACCATAATATAATGTTAAAAATAATATCTAACTGTATATGATGTCCAATTAGCCAGATTATAAAGTCAAATATTAACATTTTTCTATTATATAATGCAATCATTATATGAAAAATAAAATTACCTATAATATTAGAAACCGTACGCGACCGGCCTCCGTGCTCAAGTCCTAATAACCTGGTTAGTGGATCCTCCTTTCCAGAAAAATAACTACCATCATCAATCATTTTTCTTTCGAAAACAGCCTACAAAACATATATACAACTATTAGAACATTTGACATTAATATATTATTAAATAAATAAACATTACTTACTAGTTTAATTGACTATGCTCGCGTGCTTTCACATAGTGAATACATCTTAGTTTTCCGATTTCTTTTTGCTCTACTAACAATATACCTTTTGGAGCGATAGTCTTGAACATTTTTAAGGAAAGAATACAAAGGTACAAGTTGAGACCATATCTTCTCGAGGCGAGGGCTTAAAGCCGCATACCCGGTGCGTCCTAAGCGAGTTGGGTTTTTGTTTGCCTTCGCACTTGCTCTTTCTTTTCGACTTTTTTTCTTCATATTAATAAACAAAGTGTTATTATGTTATAGTTACATATATAACACTAGTTATTAATCATAATATTATATGTAGATCACATATACCTCAAATTCCTTCCCACTCCTTTGGGTGACAAATTCTTTCCAATGCTCTGAATCGATATTCTTACACGTCTCAAAACGAGTTAAGCCTTTCTTTACAAATTCTGTTGTAAGGTAACTCCGACAATTTGTATGACGTTTTTTAGCATTTTTAAGTATGAAACTTTTAGGAGCTTCGCTATCAATATGTCATTCTCTCTAAATATTTATAAAACAAAAGATTAAAAATTATAATTCATATATCTAACAAAACACAAACTTATATACCTTGATATCTAGCCAAAGTTCTTCCCATTTTTCCTTTCCATTTTTACCAGACGGGATGCGATACGAAAATTCAGCTTTCAATTTCACTCCTAAGCATGATGTGAAGTCATTGGCATTTCTGTCAATTGGTTGCATTAACTAATTGTTAGGATCTTAGTTTGACCTGATTGTGTTGTTTTAAACAAAATGATCATAAATAAGATAAAACACATAAAACCTTGCAGCGGAATGCGATTTAAAACTTTGTAACACAATCAAATGAGAGATTAGCTTTCATCACACAATGTTTTCATTACTCAAAAGATTGAAATGGTTACAAGTTATTACATGCATGAATCACTAACTCCCCCTCAGCCTGAGCTTCACACAGATCAGATTGTACAATATAAGTGTATGTGTGTGAGCTTAATAGAACAGTACATGCACTGTCTATTTATAGTACAAATCCTAATCTATGAAGCATCTTTGCTGACATCACCAAGACAATGACATATAACTAACCTAACAACCTCTAAACATTGCTAATGCTATACTCTGATACATTTATAAAACACTGATGGTTATCCAAATAGGATGCTAACCACTGATGAGCTTAACCACTGTTGAAGCTTTATCATATATTCTTCAAAGGGTGATCAGACCTTTGACTTTCAGCAGAGGTTTGGTCTTCAACAGTCTTTACAACCAGCAGGGCTTAGCACTGAGCAGATGTTAGGGCTATCAGATGTTATGTGCCTTGTCATTGAGGGAAGTTGTGAACCAAAACACTGTTTATTTTGGATCATTTAAACCAGACCTGTTTTGGCATTTTATCATCTGTTCTTTTGTAAGAGTCAATCCCAACAATCTCCCCCTAGAACAGATGATGCCAAAACTCTTCTTTATTCATGATCTTTATTCTCTCATCAGTTTTTCCCTAATTTGTCTCTTGAACTGTAGTTTAAAATTCAGGGATTTTCATCATCTTCATCCCTGCACAGTTGAAATTCCAAAAGATCCTAAAGGTCAGCTACACCCAAGCCTAGTGCATCCTTCCTTGTTATATGATCAACTTTCCCATTGGACTTGAGCAAAGTCAATACATGGGTCTGTTTATCAGACATCCACTTTAGTATTTTTGAGTTCAATGGGTTTCTTGGGAGAAGTTTTATTTGTGATGAGTTTGGTGAAGTTGGTTTGCTTGATAAGAATGTGGCAGTGATAGTAGATGGATCCTGACAATCTGATGAAGTAGCATCCATTTTAGATTCTTTCATGTTTTCTTCTTCCTTCTTTTCATGTATCTTAACCATGTGATGCTCTTTCCTTTGATTGAAGGCTTGGATGTATTCATCTGAGGCAAGATCTGCACTTGAATTGGTTTTCTTGAACTTGTTCCAGTCTGGTGCAATCTTCCTTATCTGAGGATCATTCTTCATTTTTTCACACCTGTTTGCTTCTTGTTGAAGAGCTTTGAGAGGCCATTCTTCAAATTGATGCTCTTCAGCCTGATATGGTTTGTCTCTCGTGGTGATAATTTCTATGAAGTCTCTTCTTAGTTTCTTTTGAATATCAGCATCAGATGATTGAGTTGACCCCTTCTTGTTCAAGTCTTTTGCAAAGTCTTCCAGTTTCTTAACTTTACTAAGTGCATGCTGCATTTGACTTGACAAGTAAACTTCACCTTTCCCTTTACTCTCTTCTTTTGCAATGTTATTGGCTTGTTTGACTTTTAATCTCATATACTCCTCAATGTTCCTTGGAGCTCTGTAGCCAAAAAGAGATGGGAATGTTCTTTTGGATGGATTATCCTCTGTGAAGAATTGTAACATTTCATCTTTAACTGCAAGCACTTCCAAAGGATAATTTACTGCCAGAGGTATTTGTCTTGTTGGATTACAGCCAGTAGGTGATTGAGTAAGTGGGTTTGATGTTGGTGATGATGGAGGGATGAAAGGTTCTGGATTGGTTAGAATGAATGGTGTAGATGGGGGTATATCATCAGTCACTTTAAATTTTCTTTTTCTTGTATAGACTGAGCTTAGTGAATGAGTTGTTGTGGATGTGTGTGTAACAGGGGTTTGGATCTGAGAAGATATGATAACATTGGCTTGGCTAACAGCTGATGAAGGAATTGTTGTCTCAACCACTGTTGTTTTAACATCTGTTGTAACTTTTGTAGTCACAACATCTATTGCAGTGAAAATTTGTGATGAAGGTGGTGGCATTGTTTTCTGCTTTTTAGCAGATGATTTGTGAGTTGGAGTTGTTGGTTTAGGTGCAGCAATGGATATAGTACCAGGAGTGGTTTTGAAACCAGCAATGGTTTGCTCTTTCGGTTCTTGTGATGGTGATTTCTTTTTGTTTGAAGTACCAAGATCCTTTTTAGAAGTCCTTTCCTGTATCTTCATCATCTGCTTGAATGTCTAGGGTTTCATCAACTCCTTTTTCTTTTCTTTTACAAATGTTTCAGCAGAAGTTACCAAGGATTCTTTTGCAGGTTCTGGCTTTTGCTTTGACACATTATCCACGTACTCAGGTTTCTCCCCCTTTTTGGCATCATCTTTTTTGAAGATAGGTGCAGAGGGAGTGCCAGACTTCTTTGTAAGAAATTCTTTGATGCCCTTGAGGTCTGCCTGAGTTTCTCTATGTCTCTCATCAACCAAATCTTTTGAGCATTGTTACACGTATTTCATGTTGATGGTCAGCAAGTTGACGTTGTTGTTGAAACAAAGGATATACTTGTTTAATTATATCAGCGGTTTTAAGAGCAGAGGATTGAGCAGTGTTTTGAGACTTTGAAGCTTCTAACATCTGTTGCAACATATTTTTGATATCTGCCACTGATGTTTCTATTGTAGTAACTCTCTCCGTCAAATCCTTATATTTTAGATCATCACTTAACTTAATAGGATCATCTGAACTCCTACCAGAAGTGGTAGTTGTATCTATGTTATCATGAACAGAGGTTCCAACCCTTGTTTCAAACACAGATGCCCCTTTTTCTTGGTACTGGAGACTTCTTTCTACAGCAAAGGTTTCCTTAGTAGTTCCAACAGTGGTTTTAACACCAACAGTGGATACCATGGTAGCCTTAGTAGAAATTGCCTTCAAGGAAGACTTACTTATGTAACCACTGTCCAGAGATAGACAGTGGGTCTAACATCTGTAGTAGTTGCTCCATTTGAACTACCAACATAAATTTCGTGAAATTCAGGTGGTGTAGCCTCCTCAACTGTTTGTGGGTTAGTCAATGAAATTTTATCAGAGACAACCATTTTAGAGGGTGTATTCTCAGTAATGTGTTGGTGAGAGAGGTTTTTTCTGTCTGACTTCCATTGGCCTCAACAGATACTTCAGGGTTGATTTAATTTGAGATGTGGGAAGTTAGGTGGAAAGAGAATTTGCCCTGGGAGAAGGACAGTTCAACATACTCTCAAATAAGGGTAATGTTTCAAGTTGTGGTGTCCCTGTGCTTTCAACATGTTCCTTTTGTGAGGAATCATGAGGAGTTGTGGTTTGGATGGAGATCTTTCTAACTGTTGTGAGGAAGTAGCAACAGTGGTTTCTTGTGACTTTTGTGTTGTCACAAGGTTAACTTCTGGGATATCATCTTCCAGAAGGCCCTCTTTGGTGGGTTTGGTAGGCTTGGTGAATTTCTTTTTGATCTTTTTGGAGGTTTTTGGTAGGGGTTGCACAGCAGTGGTTGTGCTGTTGTGGTCATCAAGAGCAGTGGGCTCAGTAGCCGATGGATGAGTTTGGGCAGGTTGTTCTAATAAATCTCTCAACCATCTCTACTTGGGTTTTTGAAACTTTATCTTGATTAGAAATGCGTGTAAAAGTTTCATGACCCATAGCTCCTGCCTGTCTAACTGGGCCAATTTTAGAATCATCTCCAGGTAATTGATTTTGAAGATTTATGCTTAAAAACCTGGGATGTATCGGAAAATCCTTTTCTTTTTCAATATTATAATAATTATTAACAATGTCATTGAACAATACTTGGGAAAAATTGAAATCTGAATCTGTCAAAATAGCATATCCCAAATATTGCATGTTCAATGGAATTTCATTAAAACCAGTAGTTTTTTGCTGAGAGACATGTCAAAATAGTATGAAAGAAAAATCTCATCTCAGCAAGGAAATTTTGTTTGTATATAGTCATACCTTTGAGTTGACCAACATACCATCTTTCAATAAACTCCGCTTGGATCTCCCCTAGAGGAAATGTCACAGGATATGACATGTCCTTCAATTTAAAGACTTGTGAGATCGATTGTGGAGTAATTTTCACCAAGGTTTTGCCCACTCTTGAGATTATTACATAAGGTACTCCTTCTGTTGAGTGAACCTCAGCATTCACGCACAATTGTTGGAATTAACCTTCATAAATCGGGGCTTTTGCTGTCAGCATCTCCTTGAATTTGGACTCCTTTAGCATCCAAATCATTGAATGGTATCTCGTATTAGACTCGGTTTCCTCCAAAATGGCAGTGTAATTATGAGGAGTTTTGATGATTAACTTGAATGCCGATGATTTAGGTTTAGATTTTGCTTTTGATTTTGTTTTGGGAGCCATGATTAAAGGTAAAAACTGTTTTTAGATTATGAAATCAACACAGTTTGGTGAAACCTCTGTTCTGGATAAAACAGGGTTTTTATAGGGTTTCTGAAAAAGTGATGGGATAGCAAACGGTACTTTGGTAGTGGATAGATTTTTCTATTCTAACAGATTTTTATGTTGTCAGTGCTTTGAACAGACTTTGAGGATTTATTGAAAAATTCAATTTTAAACTATTTTTAGGTTATTTTTAATTTTCAGAAAACATTTTTATGCTATTTACACATGATATACAAGATAACTTGTTTTAATCCATGTTTAGCATTCTAGACCTAGAGATCAATTTTTAAGGACAGATGATTCCAATTTTTTGGTTTCTACATCTCCCAACTGATCTTTAGACTGAACATGCTATAAAGAAATCAAACCCTTTTTATAGCAATCCCTCATAAATGATGTCTGATGTCATCAGTGTATGGATATCCTGTGATCCCAGTGATTTTGATGTTGTTTTGATCAACAACTGTTGAACCAGCAGAGGATGAGCTTTGACAGTTGTTTTGAATATCTGCTGTTCTTGTAGTGAAAAATGTGAGTATCTGCTAATTTAGCCTAGACAAGCATAATATGAGATAACCTTTGAACATCAACAGATTTCTTTTGATCCATTATCAAGGAAGAGCAACTCCCTTCTTTCTAAAAATAGAAAGGGTTTACTTCCTGGCGAGCTTTGACTATCTTAAAACAAGTAAAAGCTCAACATGTATTACTTTCCAAGAAAAAATACTGAAAGAAATAACACATATCCTGATATATATATATATCGAATTTTTACTATTAAAAATTAAGTAAAAATTTCTTGATATATGAATCAGTTAGACCTGATTGATGTTCTAAGTCTTTCTTTTTTAAAATTCAACTTGACATACATCAGTTACCTGAATCTACCTGTAAACAGTGGTTGCGCTCAGCTTGTTTGGTAGCAGATGTTTAAGCAGAGACAACAATTTAATGTTAGGTTTTTCTTTTGTAGTACTAGCCTATGAGCTCTTAGGTGTTTTATGTTTATACTCTTTTCTTTTGTTACCAAAAGTTTTGAGATAAACACACTTTTAGAGTTTTGTGATTTTTCTTCTATTCCCCTTTTTACCCTTTCCATAGGCAAATGTCGTAACATTCACTGGAAGGCTTTTAAGGAAAGAGTAATCAATCCAGAATCATTTACAGTAATGTTTTAGAACCTTAGACATTTTTGCAAAAATGCTTAAGCTAAAATTCACATTACTTTTGATCTGGTTTTCTAAATGTCAACCCATAACATTTATAGGTTTTTACCCTTTTAAAATTTTCTCATAACTTTTGTTCATCATGTAGATCTTGTTTCTAAGATTTGAGTTCACCTTAGTCTTTTAAAGACATTAGATGAATCCTTAGTAACCGTCAATCATGGAATCATTAGAAATTTCAACACACATACTGAATTTGTATATAATCGTGATTTGGATCTTACTCTGTTTTCCAACAATTACGAATAATACAGTATCACAGAAATTGAGCTGATCTTTTTACGTCAAATCAATTGTTAGACCGAATTTGACTGACCAGGCTCTGATACTAATTGTTAGGATCTGAGTTTGATCTGACTGTGTTGTTTTAAACAAAATGATCATAAATAAGATAAAACACATAAAACCTTGCAGCGGAATGCGATTTAAAACTTTGTAACACAATCAAATGAGAGAGTAGCTTTCATCACACAATGTTTTCATTACTCAAAAGATTGAAATGATTACAAGTAATTACATGCATGAATCACTAAGGTGTTGTTTGTTTTTTCAGAGGTAAAACGTCTGCAGTCTGCGGACCACATCTGCAGACATCTGCAACAGAAGAGGTGGACCAAATATCTGCAGTCTACAAGAAGAAGACTATTTGTTTTTTAACATCTGCCAGCTATTGAAATAAACTATAAAATATGTGTAAAAACTATATATACCATTTATGTAATTAACTCTATTGATTATTTTGTTCTTCAACTATCATCTTTTCAAAAATTATCATGATTATAATAAAAACTATCATGATTATAATGATATTGTTTTATAAAAGCAGTTATCAATTCATTTCCGTAAACTTCACTCCTTTTTATTAAAAAACAATGTAAAGCATTTACATTATCTCAACTCACAAGCTTTGACCACATAAATTTTCCACGTTCAAACTTCAAAATTTTCAACCTTTCTTTAACTTGCTAGAAAATGACATCTTCCAATCCAGTTTCAGTTAAAAAAAATAAACCCCACATTCATTCAACCTTTCAAATCACCAACCAAAAAATCCCAAAGCTAAACCTTATGTCAGTATCCATCCTTTTCTTTCTCTACATCTTTCAGTGATTTAATTGCTTCATCAGGTGGCTTCGGTGGAAGGTGGCTGCGGTGAAGGAGGCTGATGGTGGAGGTGTTGTCGTAGAGGGGGCGTGGCTGGAGCAGGGCCGCAGATGGTGGAGGTGGTGGGGGTGCGGCTGAGGAGGTCGACGGGCGATGTGGGGGTGCGGCAGATTGGGGGGTGCGGCTGTAGAGTGGGGGCAGCGGAGGTGGTGGAGCAGGGCGGTAGCGGGTGTGGAGATGGTTGGTGGAGGAGGTTGGTGCGGTTGGGGAGAAAATAGGGTTGGAGATGTTATGTTTTGATGGTGGAGAAGTGTTTTGAAGAGGTACCAAAGGCCAGGTCTGCACCATAAAGAGGTGGGGAAGAGGTTTTTTAATGAAAAGTCTTCTAAAAAACAAATAAGCTGCAGACCCTTATGTCTGCGCGTGGTCTGCGTGAGGAAGAGAAAAGAGCTTCTGAAGTACTTTTTCTAAAAAACAAAAAACACCTAACTCCCCCTCAGCCCGAGCTTCACACAAATCAGATTGTACAATATAAGTGTATGTGTGTGAGCTTAATAGAACAGTACATGCACTGTCTATTTATAGTACAAATCCTAACCTCTGAAGCATCTTTGCTGACATCACCAAGACAATGACATCTAACTAACTTAACAACCTTTAAACACTACTAATGCTATACTCTGATACATTTACAAAACACTGATGGTTATCCAAATAGGATGCTAACCACTGATGAGCTTAACCACTGTTGAAGCTTTATTATATGTTCTTCAAAGGGTGATCAGACCTTTGACTTTCTGCAGACTTTTGACTTCAAGCAGAAGTTTGGTCTTCAACAGTCTTTACAACCAGCAGAGCTTAGCACTGAGCAGATGTTAAGGCTATCAGATGTTAGGTGCCTTGTCATTGAGGGAAGTTGTGAACCAAAACACTGTTTATTTTGGATCATTTAGACCAGACCTGTTTTGGCATTTTATCATCTGTCCTTTTGTAGGAGTCAATCCCAACAATAATTGAGTTCAATTGTGAACTCACAATCCTTCTCGGAAAATCTGGTTGCCCCACGTTTCCCACCTTTCTCGTGCTTTGACATATTAGATAAATTACACAACAAAAAAAAAACGAATTAACAAACTCAGGAGTAGTTTAAGAAGCTAAGGGATAAAGACATTATAAATTGTTTTGTTAATGAAAAGGTTGATATGTAAAACAAATGAGTAAGACGCATCTACTTGTAAACAAAACTTGTTTTGTTGTACATATAACAATGCCACGTGTACACGATGTTAGCGCCTTGTGCGTTTGTCTTTAAAACCTAAAGGCCTCAGAGAGTCTCGTACTTTTTTGACCAACAGACTTAAAACAATACACAAATAGTAATCTATAAATTGTTGTATCATAGAACATACAAGGTCGCAAGAATGAAGTGTTCAAGTTCAAAGGGAGATGTATCAAACATTTCCAGAAAAAGAAGGATACAAACTCATCATATATCAAAGATAGAAGCCTACCTTAAATGCCCAAAAAATATATATACATATATATAACTTATTGAAAAGGAACCAATCTAAGTCAAAGTAACTTAACATATCAAATATGCAACTTACAAAAGGGTTGAGTTGGTCACATGTTAATTTATTATAATATATCATATTTAACACCTCATCTACCTGGACTTTTTTTTTTGACAAGTCCAACGAAATATATTATTAATCACAGTGAACTAGGAGAACCTAAATACACAATTCGACAAATTCACATTAACATACATGGAATCAAAGGACCACAAGATACTCATAAACCCACAAAATCCAGCTTAAAGACACCACACGTGGAATCACATTCAACAAAATTCAACATAGATGAGACCTCATTCGTGTCCACTCCTACACTAAAGAGTTGACTTCTGTGAAAATTAACCTTGAGGCCCAATGCTAATTGAAAACATCTAAGCATGCGTCAAGGTTGTGAAAATTCGAGGACGGTCATTCACCTGCAAAGAGTACATCAGCTGCATACAAAAGATATGAGATAATTGGGCCTCCACGAGGGGTTTGAATACCTTTGAAGACATCCAAAGAACTTGCCGAGACTGTGGCAATGTGTAAAGCTTCCATAGCCAATATAAAGAGAAAAGGCGATAACGAGTGGCCATGTTTAACACCCCGTTGCATGTTGAACTTCATGGTGGGTGACCCATTAACTAAGATGGACATGCGTGTCGAGGATAGTATACCGGCTACCCTTTTACTCCGGAGCGCGGGAAAACCCATTTGAGAGAGGAAGAAGTCTAAAAAGTCCCAATTAAGAGAGTCGAAGGCCTTCTGAAAATCTACTTTAAAAATAATAATCTTGAATTTTTTGTTTTTCGGCCAAGAGACCACCTCATTGATAATGAGTGGTCCGTCCATAATACTTCTCCCCTCAATGTATGCACTTTGAACTTCACTAACAATCGAGCCAATCACCTTTTGAGACTTTTTACAGGATTTTGGAAATAACCTTGGAGATACACCCAATTAGGCTTATTGGTCGGTTTTCTTAGATGACTTGCGGATTGGCCGCTTTTGGGATAAGAGCCCTGAAACTTGAATTGCGGCCTCAATTGATTCTCCCATGTACGTAAAAGTATTCCAATACTTTGTAAAAATCAGTTTCGAATAAGCCCCAGAACATCTTAATGAACTTGAATGTGAAACCATCCGGCCCAGGTGCTTTTTCACTACCCCGATCCCAGACGGCGTTTTTTATTTCCTCCTTGTAGAATCTCGAAACTAGGTCGGACTTTTGAGAAGGGCAAAGAGACTTAGCGGTGAGCATATTTTGGGTCGAACCGAAAAGAAAACCGAGTCTTACCCAATATGTAGCATGAAGGTTAATTGTTCGGTTCTAATAATCTCCTAGATTTGGGTTCGGGTTGGTTCCGGTTCCAAAACACATAAAACCCGAGATTAACCCACTGGACCGAAATAACAAAGAAATATGGGCTATGGCCCATTAGACATGGGAGTTTGATTTGATAACCTAATAATAAATACTGGTCTTCGGCTATTGTAATTGTCACCTTTCGTAACATGATACACAAACCTGCAATTGCATACTACTAAAATAAACTTTTGTCAACTCAAGGAATGTTTCAATTGGAAACCGACCTGGGAACTGTAAACATTTAAGAACTCAAGCAACCCATGATCGCTCACTGTCTGGTTGATAATCTGGTGAACGTTGCCACAGTTATTCACGTCAGGATTGTTGCACATCACCACATCATGTTCGTATACAAAAACCCAATTTGAACTAAACGAAACAAACAAAAAGGATAAGATAGATGAAACGATGCTAGAATCATCTTCAGATCGTCTGCCGCCATTTCCGGATCCATGGCCATGGCGATTGTTTACCAACTCTCTTTCATTGTTGTCGATCTACTCAAAGAAGGCTCCACTGTCGCCTATCGGTCTTCAAACATCATTACCATCACCGGATTGAGTACTGAAATCAGAAAGATCAGGACATGCAATGTCCCATCCATTGATCTGAGCTTCGCCGGGACGCACCATCTGCTTTGCCATCGTTGTTCTCTACCACCATCATTGGCGACATCCTTTTCAGAGAAAGAGGACCAGAGATTAAAACAAGTTTTGAGATAGAGAGAGTGATATTGATATCTTTATTAGTAGCTTATGAGGTGGCAGAGACTTGCACGTGTACTCATAGGTGGAGCAAACATTGTGCACCATCATCAACTTAAAGCATGAAACAAAATAATTGAAATCCTTTATAAGTGCGTCAGTTTATTACCCGTTGAAAAAGTTACCCGAACTAAATCAGAACCGGAACTGATGATTTATTTAGGGTATTATTCTGGGTAGCGTTTTAAGGGCAGTTCAGTTATCGGGTCGGGTCAGGTTTTCCTCGGGTCGGGTCGGGTAATGAAAAATGCCCACCCCTAAAGAGACTTGAACCCACTGATTAAAAATTTAGGTGTAAGCTTGTTATGTTCTGTAAACATCTTCTGGTAGTAATCTTTTATTTCAGATATGTGGTCCACTGGATCCGAAATCCAAATATCATTGAAAATCATCCCATTTATCCTATTGTTCTTTCGATGGGCATTAATGATACTGTGAAAGACAGTAGAATTCTCGTTATCTTCTGCAGTCCATTTCTGTTTTGCCTTTTGTTTCAGGTCCTCGGTTTTGTTTTCCTCTGGTTCATTCAGCCTTTTAACCCAAAGGTCTTTATCACATATTTCTTTTGGGGACAATGATTCTGATCCATTGTTCTCTTGAGGTAAATAATCAATTTCTTTATGAAGAAATTGGTGATTCTTGTTTATTATCAATTTGCTATTGTTGGTTTAGGTATTTCCTTATTTTGGCTAACATCAAATCGATCGTTCGACTTTCGGTTTTTAGTCTTTTGTATTATACCCATAATAAGGGTTTAATCGTCTCCAATGAAACAAACACTTGACCAAATTCAACAACTCGATTTTTTCTAGTAGTTATTTCAAAATCTCAAGGTTTGAATTGATTATAATCTAAAAAGGGAATTATTGTTTCCTGTTATGTTATTATGCATGGTTAAGATCAAGTTCTTTAATGTGTCATGTTTAACCAAATCTTCATCTGTGTAGTTTATAGGGTTTTTTACATTATGATATGACCCTGGAGTTGGGTCAAAGCAGTTATCGGAAATGGGGGTAGTGGGTAAATGAATAGCTGAAATTTAGGGCCAGTAATTATCTCTTATATGCTTATTTATATCTTATGTTCTAATCATAATGTTTTAGTCAATGTTTATTATATAAAAGTAGGGTTCTAAACTTTTATTTCTGGAGATTAACCCATCTTGAATAGGGTCACTATTTGTATTGTTTTTATTTCAATCCAATCGGATTTTGGTTCCATTGCCGGGAAACCTGATGGTGCAGACCCGGAGCAACCAGATTGGAGGCAACGGAATTTATCATGATTCAATCGCTGCATAATTAGAGATCATTTCAGAAAAACTTGATTCCTTGTTATCTTTGAAGAATGATATTGCAGCGATCAGGGAAGCTTGGCTAGCAAGACAAACATAGTTAACCAAGGAACCCGAGGATGACCCTCACGGACCACCCAGATCCTGTCAAAAAGAAAGATCTTGATAGTATCGACGAAGATCGATTTGAGCACATCTTGGGTGGTCAATTAAAGATCAGCGACTTGGGTGGTCAATTGAAGATTAGCGACCATGTCTTGGGTGGTCAATTGAAGATTCGTGATGGTGTTTATCGAATCAGAGCTGGTGTTTGATTGAAGGTAAGAGATGGCGTAGAGAAGAAATGGTTTACTAATCAGCCTATGGTTGTCCATTCTTCTTATAGTGGTGACTACAATGTTTGGGTTAACGATCATGAAAAGGTTGCAGTTCATTGATGGAAGCAGAAAAAGTAACTGTTGATGGCCTTCAGGGAATTTGTTATTGACTACAGTCCCAGTTTCACTTTCTGTCGACTTGAGGACAAGTCGTTTTTCCGGGCGGGTAGTATTGATATGACCCTAGTGTTGGGTCAAAGCAGTTATCAGAAATGGGGGGTAGTGGGTAAATCAATATCTGAAATTTAGGGCCAATTATTATCTCTTATATGCTTATTTAATCTTATGTTCTAGTCATAATGTTTCAGTCAATGTTTATTGTATAAAAGTAGGGTTCTAAACCTTTATTTCTGGAGATTAACCCATCTCAAATAGGTTCACTATTTGTATAATTTTTATTTCAATCCAATCGGAATTTTGGGTTCTATCACATTACCTGTGGGAAATTAACTACTTTCTCAAATAATTGTATGCAAAATAGGATGTTGTTCTTCTATACATGCATGTTCACTTACCATGTAATGTGTATCTTCTTGCAAACATTTCTTCACGAATACATGTTACTCTCGCACATAGTTGCTAACTCCCAATAACCTGACCGAGCCAAGAGTCGCCGACGAACAACACCAGTAGCAATCGTAACCAAGTCATTCAATTGATTTAGTATGAAATAACTTTTGATATATTTGTATATGCTTGATTGATTTAGACAGTGGGTGATTTTGTTATTTTTATTTTGCGAATTCTAAATTCATGCTATATATGATTATTGTTAAAATTATAACGTGCTTTGTCATTCAATTGCTACATTCGTTATATATTTATGTGTTCTTAGTTTAGATCTTGAGTTTGTTGCATAGATTCATCAATATTAGTTTAGATCTGTTGATTTTAACATGGTATCAGAGCTATAAAGCTCTAGCTCTTGATCTTGTATTGTTTTTATTGTTTTTGTTATTTACGCCTGTTTTGATTCTGATTTCTATTTTCTGATTTGATTAGGGTTTCATATCTCAGAAAATCATCTGTTTTGTATTGGTGAAGATCCTTGGGAGTGGTGATTGTGTGTCAAGTCTTAGTGAAGAAACCCTAATTTCTAGGGTTTGGGATTTTCTGTCTCAAGCGTCTTCCTGGTGAGAAGGTCTCACCAAACTCTAGACCCTCTCTTTGATTGTAACCCTTAGCCACAAGTCTGGCTTTATACCGTTCTATTTCACCATTAGACCGGTATTTAATCTTGTAGATCCACTTACATCCTATAGGTTTTCTCCCTATAGGTAGATCCACAAGTTCCCATGTTTGATTTCTATTTAAGGCTTCCATTTCTAAATTCATAGTCTCAACCCACAAAGGATTTTTAACAGCTTCTTCATAAGAAGTTAGTTCACTATATCTATTTAATCTAGTGAAGAAACCCTAATTTCTAGGGTTTGGGATTTTTTTGTCTCAAGCGTCTTCCGGGTGAGAAGGTCTCACCAAAGTCTAGACCCTTTCTTTGATTATAACCCTTAGCCACAAGTCTGGCTTTATACCGTTCTATTTCACCATTAGACCGGTATTTAATCTTGTAGATCTACTTACATCCTATAGGTTTTCTCCCTATAGGTAGATCTACAAGTTCCCAGGTTTGATTTCTATTTAATGCCTCCATTTCTAAATTCATAGCCTCAACCCACAAAGGATTTTTAACAGCTTCTTCATAAGAAGTTGGTTCACTAAATCTATTTAAACTAGTAACAAAACATCTATTTCCAACAGACAAGCATGAATGATTCACAGATTTTAATAATGAAAGTGTGTGTTTTAGTAGTGTTTTAAAATCTAATCTTTGGCATAGTAGGTTAGGTCACCCTTCAGATCAGGCTATGGTTGTATTAAAAGGGAGTCTTGGTTTAAAATTTGATAGTCATGGTCCTTGTGGGATTTGTCATAAGGCTAAGAAAGTTAGGGTTCCATTTCCTTTAAGTGATCATAAGTCTAAAAGTATAGGTGAGTTGATATATTTAGACTTGGGGGGACCTTATAGGGTGTCTAGTTATGGAGGCTTTAAATAATTTTTAACAATTGTTGATGATTTCTCAAGAACTGTGTGGTGTTATTTGTTGTCTAGTATGGAAGTTTTTGAAAATCTTAAAGCCTTTTATGAATTAATCTTAACTCAATTTAAGTGTAAGATTAAAATGTTTAGGAGTGATAATGGGACTGAATTTGTTAACAAACAGATAAATATGTTTTGTAAGTCAAATGGTATTATACATCAAACCTCTTGTGTCTATACTCCACAACAGAATGGCATTGTGGAGAGGAAACATCGACACCTTCTTAATGTAGCCAGAGCCTTGATGTCCCAGGGTGGTCTACCTTTAAAATTTTGGTCTGATTGTATTCTAACTGCTGTATATTTGATTAACAGGTTGCCCTCATCTGTGTTAGGTGGTAAAAGTCCTTATGAAATTGTGCATAGTTTTAAACCCTCTTTGTTACATCTAAGAAATTTTGGGTGTTTATGTTTTAGCACTGTTTTGAGTGAATCTGACAAGTTTGCTTATCATGCTGATAAGTGTGTTCTTTTAGGATATTCAAATGTTAAAAAGGGTTACAAATTATTGATTTTGGATGATAGAAAGATTTATTATTCTAGAGATGTTAAGTTCTATGAGAATGCCTACCCTAGTATAATAATCAGTCTTTTTCTAATAAAAATGATTTAACATTATTAAATTTTTTTATTCTTATGAAACTTATTCACCTGAAATTTCTTTAACACCCAATGATGAAGAGGGTAATAATGGTGCTTATAGTATTTCCAGTGATGATCAGTAGCCATTAGAACCCTCAACATCTACCACTACCAGTGATATTGACCAAAGTCAAACAGCTGACCTGAGCATGTAGGTAGTAGTTCTGTGGGGAATAGTGGCGAGGCAGAGGACACTGAAATGCTAGTTGAAGACCTTAACCTATCTGAGGGTAATGTTAGAACTGATCTTAGGAGGTCGTCTCGGATTTCTTCTTTTCCTAAACACTTAGATAACTTTATATTGGATGGCAAAGTTAAGTATGGTATAGAAAAATCTGTGAATTATTCATGCTTGTCTGTTGATAATAGATGTTTTGTTGCTAGTTTAAATAGATCTAGTGAACCTACTTCTTATGAAGAAGCTGTTAAAAATCCTTTTGTGGGTTGAGGCTATGAATTTAGAATGGAGGCATTAAATAGAAATCAAACGTGGGAACTTGTAGATCTACCTATAGGGAGAAAACCTATAGGATGTAAGTGGATCTACAAGATTAAATACCGGTCTAATGGTGAAACAGAACGGTATAAAGCCAGACTTGTGGCTAAGGGTTATAATCAAAGAAAGGGTCTAGACTTTGGTGAGACGTTCTCACTGCATGTTAAGATGGTCACTGTTCGGTGTGTTGTTAGTTTGTCAGTTCACAATGGTTGGCCAATGTATCAATTAGATATAAACAATGCTTTCTTATATGGGTCTATCACTGATATATGTCCTTACCACAAGGTTATTATTCTGAAAATGAGTCAAAAGTCTGTAAATTAGTGAAATCTTTATATGGGCTTAAGCAAGCCCCCGAAAATGGAATGAGAAACTAAGTAATGTTCTTAAAAGTATTGGGTTTATTCAAAGTGTTTTGATCATTCCTTGTATGTCATGTGTAAAGATAATATGTTTGTGTGTTTACTTGTATATGTTGATGATATAATAATAACTGGAAATAGTGAGACTGAAACTAAAAGAGTTAAGAGTGTCTTGAGTGAAAATTTTAAGATTAAAGACTTAGGAATTTTGAAGTATTTCCTAGGAATAGAAGTGTTGTGTGATCAGTCTAATGTTTGCTTAAGTCAACGAAAATATTGTATGGAACTTTTAAATGAGTTTGGTTATCTAGCATGTAAACCTTTTCAAACTCCAACTGAACTTAGCCATGTGATAAATGCTAAAATTAGCAAAGATAATGAGAAAATAACTGATGTCACAGGTTATCAAAAGTTAATCAAAAAGTTAATCTATTTGTCTTTGACTAGACCCCACATATCTTATTCAGTACATTTTATTAGTCAATATATGCATTGTCCTTTAATGTCACATTTGCAAATCGCATTAAGACTTCTAAGATATTTGAAGTTGTCTCCAGGAAAAGGTTTATACTCAAGAAAAGTGATAAGTCTTCACTTACAGGTTATGTAGACTCTGAATGGGCAAAATTTTTGTCAACTCGAAAGTCTGTTACTGGGTATTGTATATTTCTGGGTGACAACTTAGTGTCCTGGAAAAGTAAAAAACAGTCAACTGTGTCCAGGTCAATAGGTGAAGCTGAATACAGGGATATGTGTTCAGCTACCTATGAGTTAATGTAGATTGTTAATGTTTTAAGAGAATTAAAATTGGAATGTCATTTACCTATAAATCTGTTTTGTGATAGTGAAGCTGCTATTTCTATAGCAACTAATCCTGTATTCCATGAACGAACAAAACATTTTGAGATAGATCTACATTTCTTGAGAGAAAAAGTTTCAGCTGGTATAATAAGAACTGTAAAAGTTGATTCTAATAATCAACTAGCTGATATTTTTACTAAAGGACTTGCAGTGTCTCAACATGAAATGTTAAGTTCAAAACTGGGGTTATTTGACATGTTCAAGGCAATTGAACGAAGGGGGGATGTTAAAATTATAACGTGCTTTGTCATTCAATTGCTACATTCGTTATATATTAATGTGTTCTCAGTTTTGTATAAGTATGTGCAGGTTATAATAGTTGGAGGATTGCAGTGTATTAAAGGTAATTTCATAAGGGCTGGAATCATTGACTTTTAGAGTGCAGGGTGCAAAGTGTAACATGCTAGTATATATTGATGAGTACAGATATTTTCTCTCACTTCACTCATTTGTTTCACACACTTTTACACATAGTTCTCTCATTCTGTTTGTTGTATCTCCGATCAGTTTGTTAGTCGTTATCGGAGTTGTTACCGGACTGTTGCCGGAGTTGTATCAATCTCACAAGTGTTGTGAGATCTTTGTATTTGGTTCTGTATTGTGGCTGATTGTTGTATCAGATCAACCACAACCTTTATATCGTTCAGATCTCATATGTTGTGAGATCTAGTGTGAGATCTAGGGTTTCTGGGGGGTAAATATTTTGGGTTGGCTATAATAAGATTTTGTCACGTTTTGTCGCTATATTTCTGTGTTCTTTGTTTAGATCTTGTGTTTGTTGTATATATTCATCAATATTAGTTTAGATCTGTTGATTTTAACAATTATATGCCAATGTACTTTGCTAAGACAGCTGCAAGTCAGATACGAGGTCGGTTAATATCCCTTAAGAATTCTTCATTGTCGTTGGAATGGTTTATCTTTTTTCCTAATGATCTCTTACACATGATGTCGGCTTTGTTGAATGCCAACAAGGATCGTTTATCTGAAAATCATTTATTTTGATGATAAATTATTGTCGGAAGAAAACAAAATGATCGTTTCTAAGGTGGTGTTTATTTTTCTAAAAAAGATCACGCAGACCATACGCAGACTATTTGTTTTTCCGAAGACGTTTCATTAAAAAAAAACGTCTACTTTAGCTCTTCTTTGCACATGCTTGGCCTAGCCACTTTTAAGATCTTCTAAGTTCTGCAGAGGGTTAAACACCACCGTCCACCACCACCGTTTATTTTAGAAGTCTACAATGTTAAAAAATAAACAACCCTCTTTTTAAGACTGCAAAGATTTGATCCACCTATTATTATATAGATGTGGTACACAAACTGCAGACACTTTACCTCTTAAAAAAGAAACCGCACCTAAATTGAACTAACTAGAATGTCAAAATTTAATCAAATTGAATGGGATTATTCTAAATACACCCTACCTAATTCTATCTGCACCTACCCTATTGTATTAATTATGTTTGACTAAAAATCGCTATAACAAACCAATTTGAATGTAATTTTTAGTCAAACCTAATTAATGTTTTAAAGTAAGTTGTTTTTTAAATGAAAATGTAATAGTTTAGTTATTTTATGTTCTTTTTTCTTATATGATATTATAAAAATCTTGAAATAATAATATTATTATGTAATTTAAAGGTGTTTTTGACTGAACCCGTTGCTAAATTTTTTCTTTAAAGTTTTGTTTTTGGCTTTTTTTAATTATATACTAAAATTATTCTAATTATTATATTATTATTATTATTATATATAATTAGACAACTTATTAGCTCGTGGTAGCTATTTTGACATGTTTGTGACTCAAAAACACAATTCCAAATAATCCTTGATGCCAGGTTTTAATGTTTTGGGAAATGCACTGTCACTTTATTCACTTTTACATGTTTGCCCCCTCAACAGAAGCTATATTAGTTACAAATGGAGGTGGATCATCTACGATGACATTGACAGCCCCTACTGGCTTTTTCAAAGCCTATGAGAGAGAAAGATGCGTGCCGAGAGGGAGACCATTTTTACAATGCAAATGGTTTTGAGTTAAGAGTAAAGTGAAGGTTAAAAGGAGGGTGGTGGGTGGCGACGGGTTGGGGGTATAGAGGTGAATTGCAAATATGTTGGGATTTTGAGGCTTTTAACATGGTTAAACAAGTGGGTAGCCAGCCATCTTGATACAAAGTAACAATTACTAACTACAAATGAACTTACAACATTGAGTATAAGTCTTGAAGAGTTAGTAGGTTTGGAGTTAGAAATTATTATTTTGGTAAGATATATATGTGATTATATTTTACAAAGTCATAATTGTTAATTTTAAAGAAACTTACAACATTTACTTCATGGGTACACGTTATTAAGAGTTCTCTCCCCAAACGCATAAATTTAAATAGATGTTCTCTGTTATATAATTTGCTTAGGTCCATATTTTTACCAGTATGACAGTTAAGATAAATATATTAATAAACAAATCAAAAATAAACTTAGAAGTAACGTCGGTTATTGAAATTTGAATACTTAAGAAATAAAAAGAAGCGAAACAGAGTCTTAGTGGAGAGAATTTGTATAATAACATATATGTCTTGAAACTTACGAAATGTTCATGGTTATCTAACTAAAATTTTGGACCCATTGGCAAGTTACGACTATATTGTTTTTCTATTTTCTTTGTTATATCGAGTGCATCGACGCTAATTGAGTTCTCGCCCGTCGTAACGTGCGGGTCTTATCTCACTAGTTAATATTATTATACTGATAACAATAGTTTTTAATTGATTTTTGAAGCAAGAAAACGATTTATATCTTTACGTATATTATTTGATTGGATTTGCACATTCCAATGACCAAGTGACTCGAAACAATACAAATGATTTATAAATGTTAATGATGTATTGTTTTTTAAATTTCAGTAAGTTTCTATTAATGTGTTATGTACACACTTTCTTCAAACTTTATAACAAATATAAAAACCATAAGAATAATAAATAATATTATATAAAAATAATATTCATTAGGAAAAAGAACAAAATTCATAAATTCTGATGTTTTGACGCTAATTATTGATTGAAAGAGTTTGGTAGGAAGATTTGCATTTATTAGAGTTTGTACGGTGCTTTTTCACACCTCTTACACCACCGCAGTGGCGCGCGATTTGCGCTTTTTTCGTTCAATCGCACCCCAAACCGCCCCCACCCCCACTACACACGCGCCATTGGGCGCGATTTTCAAAAAAAATTGAATTCGCGTGATTTAAATCACGCTGTGAACGAAGAAAAGACAAAAAATATGACTGTTGGCCCAAATAGTAACTTTTGATTTTTTTTTATTTTTTTTATTTTAACCTATATATAAATACCCACTATTCCCATTTATTTTTATAAAAAACACAATATCCCTCAATTTTTCTCTCAACTTTTACCACACTTTCATCCATTTTTTATAAAAAAAACTTATCCTAATGAATCCCTTGCGACCCCCTTTTGGTGTTCCGTTACGACCCGGGAACCCAAATTTCACCCAACCGCAACAAAATATTAACTTTCAAGAGATGGACCCGAACATGTTATCTTACGCGGCTTACTTGAGCGGCGCGAACCCCTTCCTTCCAAACCCTATCGGCTTTGCTCCACTCGGCGGATCGCAAGCCACACAAGAACAAGGCGAGCCCGAGGTCGAGACGGTGCCGGAGACGCAACCGGATTCCCAACCGCAAC
Organism: Scalesia atractyloides; assembly: GCA_947069175.1. Taxonomy (NCBI): domain Eukaryota; kingdom Viridiplantae; phylum Streptophyta; class Magnoliopsida; order Asterales; family Asteraceae; genus Scalesia; species Scalesia atractyloides. The sequence goes on from CAMTDV010000030.1 coordinate 86,642,329, forward strand.
CCGATACATCTAAACGCGGTAAAAGGTCACATAAGAAAAAGGACCCGACCGCTCCTCGTCGTAAACATAGTTACCTTATTTGGACGAAGGACGAGGAGTATGCTTTGGCTCGGGCGTGGCTTGACGTTTCTGAAGACCCCGAAGTTGGTTAGTATTATAAATGTTTTTCGCATTTTTTTTACGTGTTACTAATTTCTTTTTGTAGCCAACTAACAAACCGGTCCAATTTTCTGGAATAGAATCCGTGAACTGTTTTTCAACGCGGTGGGAAAAGGTGAATATCGCGACCCGGATTCGGTATCCGGCAAATGGACCGACATCAACAACAAATGTCACCAATTCCAAGAAGTTTACCAACGAGCCAACGGTACAAGGACAAGCGGTGAAAGCGATGTCGGTGTGCTCACGAGAGCAATGCAAGAGTACGACAAAACGAGAGGCGTTTTCATATACCTTAAATGTTGGGAGCTTCTTCGAAAAAGTCCAAAGTGGGCTAACGTTGTACCCATGGCGTCTAGTAGTCGACGAAAGGCTAAACGATCGAAAACATCATCCTCGGTCGACCCAGAAACACCGACTTCCGATGCACGTACGGTCGATTTAAATATTAATTTGGACGATGACGAGGAGTAGTAGAAGAGTTGGAGCGACCGGAAGGTAGAAGAAGAGGGAAGAAAAACGGGAAAAAACCGATAGAGTCGTCTTCCGATAATTTGGAGCTAAATGGTGAATTCGAGGAGATGAACAGACGTCTCCAAGATATTCGGGATCTTGGTCACCGGCGTTTACAAAGTAGCGCCGAAAGAAACGCTGAAAACATAAAGTTTGTCATGATCCAAGAATCAAGACAAATAGAAAAAGATATCGAATTTATGGCTAAACCCATCGACCATCTCACCGGGGACGCATTAATTCTAGCTCAAATGCGTCACGAACAAATCCGAAAAAATATAATCTCTAGTTTTTTAGTTTTTATTTTAGAATGTAATCTTTTAAATTTAATGAATTTTATTTAATTTAGAAAAAATAATTGTGTAATGATTGACGGGGCGTTATCACCACTACGGCACTTTCTGAATAACGCCCCTTGATGACTAGACTGCCACATGGCAGAAAATGCCCAAGCGTGGAGGCATTATCTTCCCTCCAACTACACATGGTCTTAACTTGTTGTTCGATGTATATTATAATTCTCTTTAATCACCCAGTTAATTCCAATCATATTAAAATATCTAATATAAATAGGGGGTGTATTAATTTTAGATATATGTATGTATATGTATTGGTGTAAAAAAAAGAAAAGGTTATGGACAGATCCGTAATTAATTTGATGCTCCCACACGTGACATATATAGTCAAATGATGTGGTCCCTGGAGCGCTTGTCATGTCCACGTTAAATACTCTTGATCATCACAAGCTTCAAGATATCAAAAACATTTTCTAGTGACCATGGAGATCACCACAGTTTCTTGTGTTCTTGGAGTGGCAGCAATCATCTTGTTTTACACATGGAGAGTTTTGAATTGGTGTGGTTTAGACCAAAAAATGGAGAAGTTTCTAAGAGATCAATGACTCGAGGGTACCCCTTATAGATTTTTGTATGGAGATCTCAAGGAGATGATGCAAATGATGACCGAAGCCAAATCCAAACCCATGAATCTTACTCATGATATCGCGTCTCGCACTTCACCATTCTTCCACAAATCCCTTGCCACTTTGGGTATGAAACTTTGCTTCTCGTCATTTTGTTTTACCACTTTGATATTTACGTCTAACTGTAACTCATGTATAAAGAATAAATTTAACAGAAAATGAAGATCTTACGAGTAAAACTCATTCTTTAGAGCATTCTCATTGTAATATCTATATCTACAATATAACATATAGAGAAATATAAAAAAACCAACTAAAACAACACTACATTTGATTCTGAATTCTCTATTATAGAGAATATTTTATAGAATAGTAAAGTATTCCTTTGTATTTAGAGGCTTATATGCAACTTTTTGAGTAAATAGGAAAGAGAAAATAATAAATAAAAGTGTAGTGGGTGAGATAAAGGTAGAGATAAAGAGTTGGATATGTGATGTTTTTTAAAATTATAAAAAATTTATAGAAAATGTGTTTTTTAGTTCAAATTTATAGATGAAGTTTGCAATGTGAACGCCCCTTAATCAAATAATCTAGAATATAGTTAGTTGCTTTAAACGATTACAAAGGGGAATCAATCCAGTGTTATCTTTGCTTGAAACGGGAAACACATTTTTTGGTTAAAAACACACACACATTAATGTAGCTATTGCAATATACGACACAACCCACGACACGATATGAATACGGCACACATCATGTCTAACAATTTAATAAACAGTTTGTGTTCTAGTTGACTTAATTAAACGGGTTGTGTTTGAGTAGATTTGTTTGGCCTGTATAATTAAACAAGTAGACCTAACTATTACAACCACTATCCCAAGTAACATGTTTGTAACTTGATTACTGCTCGCTAACTCAGCAAGGTTGACACATCTAGATAAATGGGTTTAACAGGTTGTGTTCAGGATACACGATTTTAAGTGTGTTCGGGTTAGGGTTGATGTTTATGACAATAACATTGTGTTCGGGTTGAACCTGCTAACTTAACCCAACATGGTTAACACTTTATATATGCTTTGGATTATTGTTTAGAGAAGGGGTGTCTAAGATATATGTCTATGGGACATTATGTTATTTTTCTATATTAGGTAAGACTTGTTTTACATGGATGGGAACAAGACCTGTGGTACATGTATCTGAACCAACTATGATACGAGAGGTGCTGTCTAATTATAATTATAATTTATATCAAAAGCTAAGGGAGGCAATCCACTAATAAAGTTGCTAGCAGCCGGATTAGCTAATGTTGAAGTTGATCAATGGGTTATACACAGAAAAATCATCAATCCTGCATTCCACATGGAGAATCTCAAGGTTATTTTCTTGTTATTTCCTTTTTGTTACACGATAGATGTAGCCTTTGTTTAACTACACAACAAAGACCATTGGCTACTTATTTTGCCTAAAATTCCTTTTGCAGCATATGGTACCAGCCTTTTATGTGAGTTGTAGTGAGATGATCAACAAATGGTAGAAACTTTTAGCCCAAAAAAGCTCATGTGAAGTGGATGTGTGGCCTTATATTCAAACATTTTCGGCTGATGTAATTTCACATACAGCATTTGGTAGTAGTTTTGAGGAAGGAAGAAAGATATTTGAACTTCAAAGAAAACAAGCAGAATTAGTTATGAAGGCTTTAAATACAGTTTACATTCCAGGATCAAGGTAAGTTAGTTCCTATACTATTTTTCATCTCTAATGGAAACTTAAACCGGTATATCACTAGAATTTTGTGCTAATAAAATAAGATACAATAGATTTTTGCCAACAAAAAAAATAAGAAGATGAAAGAGATTGACCTTCAAGTGAAGGGTTCAATAAAGAGCATAATCAATAAACGAGTTTATGCAATGAAAGCCGGGAGAAGCTAGCCATGATGACCTTTTGGGCATACTTTTGGATTCCAACTACAAAGAGATTAAACAACAAGGGAATAGCAATTTCGGATTAAGCATTGAAGACTTAATTGAGGAATGCAAACTTTTCTACTTTGCTGGGCAAGAGACCACAGGAAATATGCTTGTTTGGACTATGATTTTATTAGCTCAACACCAAGAATGGCAAACACGCACTAGAGAATAAGTTTTACATGTATTTAGAGATAAGAAACCAGATATTGATGGCTTGAATCATTTAAAAGTTGTAAGTTTTTCGTACTATAAAAAACAAAAATAGTGATGACTTTAGAATTATGTTGGTATTCTTATCCCTTTTGTATCTCATTATGTAGGTGAGCAATATTTTTAATGAGGCTCTCAGACTATATCCACCAGTGACATCTCTTAGACGACTAATACATGATAAAACCAAGTTAGGTAACTTAACCTTGCCAGCAGGAACCATTATCCAAATTAACACATTGATTTTGCATCACGACAAAGATATGTGGGGTGAAGATGTTAACGAGTTTAAGCCGGAAAGATTTTCCGAAGGTGTTTCCAAGTTTACTAAAGGACAAGTTGCTTACTTCCCATTTAGTGGTGGCCCACGTATATGCATAGGCCAGAATTTTGCTATGCTGGAAGCGAAAATCGCTCTTGCAATGATTCTGCAATGCTTTACTTTTGAGCTATCTCCATCCTGTTGGTTCAGGCCCCACTCTTTTCTCATTCAACAAACTCACACATTCATTCAATAAAAATAAACTATATATATAGATACAGACTCACGTAGACCTCCTAAAAATGAGAAAAAAAAATCAAATAAAAAACATGCTAAATAAACCCCACTACTTCCTTATTTTCAGCAAAACTCCAACGTTCAGTTCTTCTGCATGTTTAATTACTTAAAACTCGGTCAAACTTGGACAGCTTCTCACCCATGACCCATTAGCTGATGGATGACCCATTTACCCGCTGACCCGTGACCCGTTAAACCAACCGATTAACCCAACACATCCTACTCCCATGCTCCGGACACAGTGATTACTCTACAACCTCAGTTTGGTGCACACATAATTCTACACAAACTTTAGGCAATATACCATATATGTTGTAGTTTAATTAAAGATATATGTGTAGTGATTTGTAGGTGGTTGATCTATTTCACATAACTAGTGGGAATGCATGCGTGTTGTCGTGGGCATTTATGTTTTTATGTCGCATGTTGCAGATCGGGTTTCATGTAATTTATTTATAAAAAATTGCTAATACAACTAACATATCAATTCACGAAGAGCAATTGAGTATAAACAAAAGAACTGGTATAGAAAACAAGAATATAATAGATGGTTTGACTTTAATGAACAAATCGTTTTTCAACATCTATTTCTTCATATATCACTTTCGTTACACACTTTTTTTTTATTTTAGAGATATCAACTCTAAATTTTGTATAACATTCTGCTTCCTATTGGAGCTAAAGAGTTGCTCTTTCTAAGAGCCCAAAAAACTTCAAAGGGAAGTCAATGCTTCATAAAAAACTGCAATTGTGGAATCACAGCCGCAAAAAACTGTAATCAAATTAAAAAAAGAAACATCGTTTCCAGATTTCACAAGAAAAGTCAATGGATATAAATCTATAATACCACTCTCGATATTTCAACGAAATCAAGAAAAATGGTTATTTTGACCTTTAGTAAAAACTGCAGCTAGAGAAGCTAAGGTGCCACAAGCAGCTAGCTACCTTTGCACCAGAGGTTTGTACATCTGCATCAGCAAGTGCTATAATGTCGCCGGTAAATAAATGTCCTTCTGCAAAACAAAAAAATCTGTGCTTGTTAGATATATAATTATATATAAATGTAATCCATCATCTGCATTAGGATCAATAAAGTTTTTCAGTACTTGGCTTGAGTAGATTGGCTTAGAAACAGAATCTATCCGTGTCTCATCTAATGAAGTCTTCAAGGCGGGCCCTGAGCATGGACGGGGTGGGCGCTTGCTGAGGGCCAAAACCGTAAAAGGAGACGTAGAGAAAGTTTTTTTTTTATTTTGACCTTTCAAATTGGTCAACTTGGTTGTTTTAGAATGCGTAAATGAGAAAAGATAGAAGATGAAAAAGAGCCAAAGTTTTTTTTCGAGCAAGCCATACATGCTTATTCTCTATAAGTAACTAGACACGAAAGGAAGAAGATGATAACACCCAACTTTTATTTACACGTGCTGCTATTTACACCAAACTCTACAACAGCTACTCTATAAAATAATAACATCCATACTCTGTAAAATAATTAAATACTCTCAACAAATGCTATTGTTTCTTTATTTTATTTTTTTTTTATTTTTTTTTTGAACGACAAAGAATCTCACGTGTAGACTCACCTTACTCGGGGCTATGTCCAAGGTCGACTCCTTGACCGCCATGAGACCGTGCACCCTGATGCGTGGGAACCAGATGGAATCCGTGCCCCCGTCAGGTTCAAACCTGGGATTAAAGCCCTGATTCGTCCCTTCACCCAGATGTCTCTCGAAAATCGTCCAAGTGGGAATCGAACCTACGTCTCACTAAGGAGGGCTAACCTTTTAACAACTAGACCATTATCTCAGGACTATTGTTTCTTTAGTTGTTACCTGGTAAATGAAATCTCAATAAATGCAACTAACTCTTTAATTGTTTAAGAAAGTGATGGAAGTGGAGGTGTTAAATGGTATAGATCGGGATGGAAGTCTTTTCGTGTATGTTTAAGAAATCGATGGGGGTGGAGTGTTTCATGGTTTGGTTCTCCCGCCCGAAGGTATCTCATTTGTTGTATGCGTACGATGTTATTATCATTGGGGAATGGTCACAAAATAATGTCATAAACATGGCTTGCTTGCTTAGATGTTTCCATTTGGTGTCGGGTTTAAAGATTAATTATGCTAAGTCTAATCTATTTGGTATGGGGGTAATGTCAATGATGTAAAGGAATATGCAGAATTAATAAATTGCAACCATGGTGCGTTTCCATGCAAGTACCTTGGTCTTATGGTGGGTTCGAATATGAATCGCATTAATTAATGGGAGGCGGTAGTGAAAAGTTTTAACAAACGTTTGGCCTTATGGAAATCTAGCATGTTATCGATGGGAGGGAGACTTAGCATCCTCAAATCGGTGATGGGATCGGTCCCGACTTACTATTTTTCGTTGTACAAAGCGCCCAATAAAATCAACAATCAATTAGAGGTGAACAGAGAAACTTTTTTTGGGGCGAGAGAAGACAAGAAAAGCCTTTGTTGGGTTAGTTGGGAGAAGATTATCACTCCGTTTGACAAGGGAGGTCTTGGGTTAGTTCCGCTTCGGGACTCGAACGTGGCCCTTCTAACAAAGTCGTGGTGGCGATTCAAAACCGAACCGGATGCTTTATGGAAAAAGTTATCTCCACGGGTCATTGATCAAATAGAGTGTGGTTGTGTCTCCCTAATGCTAAAAATCTGCGTGGAATATGGAGTAATATTGCTAGCTTAGAAAATCGGTTGGCCAAGTCCAACATCAATACGGCGAATCTTATCAAGGGGGTGATCTGGGCGGGCGGGTGATAAGATCCGGTTCTGGCTGGATCCATGGGTCGCAAATGAGCCATTGAAAGACAGGTTTCCAAAGTGGTTATTTTGGTAAAGAAACGTGGTGCATTGTCCAGAATTGTTGTTTTGAAGTAGTAGGTCAGTGTATCACTTGGAAATGGAGGTGGAAATCAAACATTATGTGCCTTGAGGAAAGTAGAAAACTCGACAATTGTTTAGACTTACTCCAGCAGATGCAAGTTAGCAATCAATCAGATACTTGGAGATGGACCATAGAACCGGATGGGACTCTCTGTTGCTTCTATGAAGAACTTTCTGATCAAAAACATCGTGATTGGTTGCCCTTTTGTTTTCAATTGGAATGGCTGGGTCCCAAAAAAAAATTGATTAGAAGGCTAAGCGCGACCGAATCCCGACTTTGATGGCGTTAAGGAAGCGAAAAATCCAGCTGGACCAACAAGGTTATATGCAGATTTTGTGGCGAGGATGAAGAAACGAGTGTGCATCTCCTCACTTCCTGCTACGTTGCCACGGCGATTTGGCAGTTTGTGTCGTCTTTGTGCAATATCCCTCCGTTATATGCGTTTTCGGTTAAAGATCTTCCTAAGGCACATAAGTGGATGAAGCTGCAGAAGACAAAAAAGAAGGTTGTTCAATGTGTGATTTTTACGACTTGTTAGGTGATTTAGAAAGCTAGAAACGCGACTATATATTTTCAAACAAAGACGATGGAGCCGCTAAAATGAATGTAGACATCCGATTGTGGATTAATAATAGAACCTCGTTAAAAAAACTTGTGTTGGAAAGATTGGTGTCGTTTTTCAGTGTAATGTGCTTTTGTTAATGTCGGCTCTAGGGTCTTGCTAGAGTCTTTAATTGTTATCTTATATTTAACTATCGCATTTTATTATATTGTCTTTTTGCATATTAGTTTTTCACCAATTTGGAGAATAATTTTAATAATGAAAATTAAATTTATAACTTTTTACTATATTCAAATATAATTAATATTATAGAGTAGAGTGTAACTATAAAATATAGTATGGTGTAATTAGAAACATCCAAAAATACTTAAATATTATTATTGGTGATGTATTTTTATTTTTTTTTGGAAATTGTTGATGTAAGATGCAGCCTACTTAGACCACCGTAGTGGTGCATTTTTTCCCTAATCCACGCCCCAACATGCTTGATCACTGCTCCCTTAGGCATTAAGCTTCGGTCGTTTAATTTAAAACGCCAAAATTTTGAAAGCTTTCATGGTTTGACTGTTGTGAACGGTCGTTTAACGGTAATAAAAAAATTCTTATTTTTTATCCATATTTTACCTATAATAAAAACCCCACTTTCAACTTCATTTTTTATAAACTTTTCCCTCTTCTCTTCACTAGTTCTTCAGATTTTATAAAAAAAGTATATCATGAATCCTTAACCGACCCCCTTTCGGTGTTCCGTCTAGACCCGACAACCAAACTTCATATCACCCGAACACTACCCAACCGCAACCGTTCTACAATTTCCAAGATATGGACCCGAGTATAGTGGCGTACACGCAATTATTAAACATCCATCCGCAATTCTTTTACGGTCCACACGACTTTGCATCCATGGGTGGTTCGCATGCGGCTCAAGAAGAAACTGAGCCTGACATCGAAACGACAGCCTAACCTGTACCGACCATCCGTGGAGTACTCGGCCTTGAAGAACTTGTTTTACAACCATGCCGCATAATTAACTTTTAGCATTTAAAACTCATTTATTCGTTTTCTTTTAACATCTAACTAATTTTTAACTATTTAACTAAATAAATTTTAAAATGGTGAAAAAAATATATATTCTAAAAGATATTATCTACATGACAACGTACTTTTTACCTATGTTTCGTTGTGTAAAACTGATATGAACTCACGATACATTTTTTATCTACGTTTCATTATGTGAAATCGAGCCAAAGTCACGTCATATACTTCTTATCTACGTTTCATTGTGTTGCGTATTTTATATCTACGTTTCATTGGGCGAAAAGTTATATATGCTAAAAGATTTTATCCATGTCATAGGTGTTTCGTATCTACATATCGTTGTGTGAGATCAAGCTAAACTTATAACGTATTTTTAGATCTACGTTTCGTTGTGTGAAAAAATACATATTTTAAAAGATTTTATCTACGTCACAACGTATTTTTAATCGACCTTTCGCTATGTAAAACTAGCCAAACTCACAACGTATTTTTATCTACGTTTCATTCTAAGAAATCATACCGAACTTACCGTTTCAAAAGTATATAGTTAATTAATTAAGAAAATTGTATTAAATAAGAAAGAAAAAGAAAAGTCGTATTTTAGATTACAAGAGTTAATTAGGCGATAAGTCCATGTGATTTTTCAAAAGTAACAAGGTCGGGTACTAAGATGTGAAATGACGAAATTACCATTAGTTCACAATTAGTTTTTAACAAGTGTTTGCCTCAATACACTATTATGCATCCGATATTTTATGAAAATTAAGAAAGAAAGTTAAATTGGTTAAGGAATCATAAAGTATTCTTCTTTGTCTAGGATCCTGAAAATATAAAAGAAGAAAAACCCAAACACAACAGAAAGATCGATGAGAAACGTGGTCTTCTTGAATAGATTCGAATATTGTATGTTTCTTAGGAGAAGATATTCTCTTTTTTTCTAACTGGCTAAAAAGTTGACGACGTCTCTTTTTCATTGAATTGTCAAATACTTGGTCATTATATATACTATTATATATACTAACAAAATCAAATGTGAACAGTTCTTACTCAACCTATGATTTATTTTTATTTTTTTTCTAATTATTATAAAATTGTTATTTTTTACTTAATTTACGTTTCTAACCATTAACTTTATATAATTATCATACGACCCCAAAACACTAATAATTCTGATTTTAAAAAACGATTTACATTTGTACCCATGAACTAAATATATTTGTATACGAAAGTTTAATAATGACTCATTTTTTAATAAGCACTTTACATTAGCCTTGGACTTTAATAGAGTTATCACACGACTTAAAGTTTAATAAAGTTAGTTTTTCTTAATTTTTTTACAAGTATTTGTTCTTTTATCTTTTTTATAAGTTTAATTATTTTTTATATTAATTATTATTTATTCAACTTTGTTATAATTAAAGTTAACATTTAACTTTGACATGCGTACTTAATTGTGTTGCTTGCTTATTTTTACTGTCGCTTAGATTAAAGCTTAAATGATGTATACTAACCCTACAATATATCCGGTAACAATTTTAATTATTTTTTATTTACCTTATTATATTTAAAGCTATCTTTCGATTCTAGACATGTTTACTTTACCGTGTTGATTGCTTAGTTCTAAGATAGTGTAGATTAAAGTTTGCATAATATATTATGTAACAAATACATCCTAGCGAGCACCCTTCTAAGACCCCGCTTCGCGGGCGGGATCTATCCTAGTTAACAACAAAACATTTTTTCTTTTCCAACTGGCTAAAAAGTTGGCGACGTCTCTATTTCATTGAATTATCAAATACTTAGTCATTAACAACAAAACATATTTTTTATTATTTATTTTTGAACGGCAAATTTAAATTACTGAAGAACTACTGAAGTATTATTATATCATATACGGAACCACCTGATTATATCCACCTCCGCTAGGCAATATGTAATGCATATTCACAAATTCAGAAGGAAACCAAATAAATCAGAAAAAAAACCCTTCTTAAAAAAATCAAACCCAGAACCTAATGGTCCCTAAACTTTATTCTCACTAAAATATATGCACAACAAAACATATTGACTTGTCGAATATTTAGTTATTATATGTTTATTTCAGCTCCTTTAATCTATTTATAACTTTATTACAACCTTTTAACTCTTCACTTGTAAAATTGGTTGACTCGTTAATATTATCGGATATATTAGCGGATTAGAGTGTCAACCCTCCCCTATCAATAACGTAGTTTTATCAATACTCCTTAAGCCAGAATCAAAAAAATAAAAAAAAACAAACAAACCTGACCATTTAAAGGGAATAATATGTAAGCCAACTATATTTAAGAAAAACTTATCACCATTAAAAGAAGTTGCACGCATATTTAAAAATATAAACCGATGAGAATATAACATGAAGTTGAGTTATTTTACAAAGAAGTTTAAAATAAGAAGTGTAAAAGGAACCATAGAGTAACAAGTGTTCATAATTTTGTCTATAAGAGAAAAAAAAACATGCGGATGCAAAAACCCAAAAACCTAAACCCTCATCTTCACCCCCACTACCACCCAAAAACCTACCCCCCCCCCCCCCCACCCAAAAATAAATAAATAAATAAAAATAAAAAACTATACCTCAGCAAAAATAACCCCCAAAAACCTAAAAAAACCAAAGCTAAATGCTAAAAATAAACCTCCCAAAAACCTAAAAAAAAACTAAACCACCCCCCCCCACCCAAAAATAAATAAATAAATAAATAAAAATAAAAAACTATACCTCAGCAAAAATAACCTCTCAAAAACCTAAAAAAACGCAATCTAAATGTTTAAAAACTAAAAACTAAAACCCTCCAAAAACCTAAAAAAAAAACTAACACGATCAACCCAAGTTAAATGCTAAAAACTAAACCCCTAAAAAATCTATAAAAAAAATCTCAAAAGCATATCGGAGAATAGTGAAAAGAAATCTAAGTAGCGATTATTTTTATAGAATATTAACAAAAATTGTGTGTTTTTTTAAGTATTTTTTGTTATATTTACATTAAGGAATATTACTAGAATATTCCTTTCTGCCCTTCTAATAGTCCATTGTATTTAATGTTTTCTCTATTAACATGTGACCCAAAACAGTAAATCAATTTTTAACTAAGAACTTTTCGTTGGTAAAAAAACTGCTTTCATTGAACCATCAAATAATACAACTAGTGGTTACCATTTGCGTTTCGTGACGGGTTTGAAACGTAGATAAAAAAAAAAGCAAATTGCAACAGGAGATTCTATGAGACGATGACAAAAGATGTCACGACGGTATATTCGAAAGTCATGGAAAATTTATCGGTTCACTTCGTTATGGTATTGGCAAAAACGAATGACCGGGCAGATTTGGAACGTAGTTAAAATAACTTACTACGGTACATACTAAATTTAGGAAAACGTTTACTTACTACGGTACATAACAAATCACTAATATGTACCCTTTCTCGTGTTTTCTTTTAATGACCAATGAATACTATACTAGCTCATTTATCCTGGCAAAAAATTTGGTGAAAGGTCACCCACGCCTAGCGAACACAGACAACGCTGATGACCAGGCCTTGCCCACCATTCCAGGTGAAACTAATCGTTCGAAGGCGTATTATGGTAAAACCCCTGGCCCACCTAAAAGATATTGCATCAAGTGAGACTCTAACCCATGACCTTCAAATTTATGGGATGGATCCTCCCAAAACAATAAATTGACCTAGGATTCATTGACCTTTATCATGTATTAAATGGTAAATTACGGTCTAACTTAAACATAAAATCTCTAACTTTTCTTAGAAGTGTTCATCAAATCGGTTTTGAGTTACTGGGTTATGATCAATTTTTTTTATCATGACCTTTTGATAGTAATTTGAATTAAAACATAAATAGAACTACAGAAACTAAGTAGCATTCATTCAATTTCGGTTAGAAGTTGAGTAACTTCGAATTAACAGTCATTCAATTTCGGTTAGAAGTTGAGAACTTCAACAATTTCAGTTAGAAGTTGAGAACTTCAAATATGTTGAATTTGGAGGCATGATGTACATACTTAACATGGTTCTATATATTTTATATGTCAAAGATATATACAATTCAAATTCCTTTGGTTCAAAACTCACAAATTAGCTCGATTGGAACTAGAATTTAAATTTGATTTTTTATACACCAAAGCTGAAAAATCAAGAATTTAAAATTTGAATCAGATTTTACAGTGTCATTTGATCATTAAAAACTTTAAGTTCTAGCATTGCCGCATATTTACAAACTATTCATATTTTGAATCTGGAATAATCTTGAAAATAGCCATTGACCAAGCTTTATTTCTAAAATAGCCACCTCCCAAGTCTTAGAAGAGACGTTTCACGTATGGAAAGCGTCAATTTAACAATGATTAGCAAGTTGTAGGGTTGTCCAATAGGACGGAGACACGTGGCTGCTTTTTAACTGGAAGGCATATGAGAGACGTCTGGAGACTCCTAGGAGAAGTTTCAAGATTAAAAAAAATAGTCACGTGTCATGTTTGTATTGGATGACACTACAACTTGCTAATTCATTGTTAAATTGACGCTTTCCATGCGTGAAACGCCTCTCCCAAAACTTGAAAGATGACCATTTTCAAAACAAGGATTGATCAATGGTCATTTTCAAAAATTTCCCTTTAAATCCTCTCCTTCTTATACACCCAAACCTAAATATTCAATACTACACCTTGTTCCTGCATCAAGATACCTTTATTATCTAAAGTTTAAACACCATAGCATATTTTCTTTGATTTAAAAAAGAAAAAATGTACATATAAAAAATAATAATAAATAAAAAAACATAAACAAAAGATATATCCAAGATGAAAACTCAACTTTTTTTTTATTGATAGCCTAATCCAATATGGCGGCTTGGTATTTCTGGTTAGTCAACTATAAAAGAATATTACATCTCCACACTCTAGATTCATGTGACGTTCGTTTGTGGCGGGCTAACATTGACAACTATAAATATCAAATGATGAAAAACTTTTTCTCCTACCCACAAGTCATGGAAATAACTAGAGTGTTTTATGTTGTTGGAGTAGTAACAATTTTCTTGTTTTATATATGGAGAATTTTGAATTGGGTATGGTTTAAACCAAAGAAGATGGAGAAGTTTCTAAGAGATCAAGGCCTCAAAGGTACCCCTTATAGATTCATGTATGGAGATTTGAAAGAGATGGCACGAATGACGAGTGAAGCCAAATCTAAACCCATGAATCTAACACACGATATTGCTCCTCGCGTCTTGCCTTTCTTCCACCAATCCCTCACCACTCTTGGTATGTTAATTTTATTTTTATAATTGTTTTACTGTCTTTTAAGTAGAATCTGGAACTATTGTAATGTCTGTAGATCAAGTGCGCCACATTCTTTGAACCAAACGACCCTAGGAGTTCTCTTGGCATCACATCTTTCTATAAACTTTGTTTTTTCATAATAGTATGGCAACCCCATATCTAACGAAAAATAATAAAACTCTATATTTTATGATATGTATTTCTTAGATCTTAAGGATATAAATGAGCTGAAGAAATAATTTGTGTTTAAATTTAAAGGATCAAATACAAAGTGGAATTCTACTACAAAGTGTAGGAAGTAACATGGACCATAAATCTCACTTTTCCAACAGTTTCGATAGAGCTGGCGGTAAAGTCGTAAATAATAGGAAGTTAAAAAATAAAAGAGTAAAAAAGAAAAGCCTTCATTGTTGATTTTTTTTTGTTCAAGTATGGTTCCATTTTTTAAACTCAAATAATTTTGATATATCTATACATAATATTGTGTGTAATTATATATATGCACAGTGCATAACTTATGAGTAATTATGGTGTGTGTAATTATATGAGCGTATATGCCCCTCGTCCACAAGAAACGTGCCACATTTTAGTGGCTTCCTAGACTTCGGAGGTTAAAGATAGTTTGTACAATACCTCCCTCTATGCATATAATACATGCCAAATAAAAAAGGATTATTCTCATTAACAAAGTTGCTAGTTAGAGGGTTACTCGATGCTGAGGGTGATAGGTGGGTTAAACATAGAAAAATTATCAAACCTACATTCCAGATGGAGAAGCTCAAGGTTATTTTCTTGCAATTTTTTTTTTTCTGTTTTTTACAAGATGTATTTGCATCAAAAACCATTAGCTAAATGTTTATTAATGTTTTTGCAGTATATGGTGCCCGCATTTTATGCGAGTTGCAAAGAGATGATTGAAAAATGGGAAAAACCAAAAGCTCGTGTGAAGTTGATGTGTGGCCTTATCTTCAAACTTTTTCAAGTGACGTAATTTCACGTACAGCGTTTGGTAGTAGTTTTGAAGAAGGAAGAAAGATATTTGAACTTCAAAGAGAACAATCACAGCTAATTGGAAAGGCTTTAACTTCGGTTTACATTCCAGGATCAAGGTACTTTAACTAAACAATATTTTTGAACTTGTATTCCTTGTATATAACTAATAGTTATTAACACTTGTCACTTTGAAGTTCTAATGTACTTTTTATTAGATTTTATTGTGGTAATATAACTAATTCAGACATTTTATGTTGGTAATAATAACTATACGGTAGCTTTTTGCCGACGAAAAACAATAAGAGGATGAAAGATATCCACCAACAAGTAAGGGGTTTAATAACGAGCATAATCAACAAGCGAGTTGTTGCGATGAAAGCTGGGGAAACTTTCCATGATGACCTTTTGGGCATACTTTTGGACTCCAATGACAAAGAAATTGAACAGCAAGGGAATAAAATTTACGGATTAAGCATTGATGAAGTCATCGAAGAATGCAAACTCTTCTACTTTGCAGGGCAAGAGACCACAGGAAATATGCTTGTTTGGACAATGATTTTGTTAGGTCAACATTTAGAATGGCAGACGCGTGCAAGAGATGAAGTTTTACGCCTATTTGGCAATAAAAAACCAGATATGGATGGATTAAGTCATTTGAAAGTTGTAAGTTTTGAGACATATAAATTTACTAAATCCTTGTTGAATATATTTTAGTTACTAATATCTTTTATATGTATCAATCTCATTTTGCAGATGAACATGATCTTCAATGAGGTTCTTAGACTATATTCCCCAATTGTGCATCTTAGACGACTAATACATGAAGAAACCAAATTAGGTAACTTAATCTTACCGGCAGGAACCTTTATCCAACTAAACTCATTGATTTTGCACCATGACAAAGATATGTGGGGTGAAGATGTGCATGAGTTTAAGCCTGAAAGATTTTCCGAAGGCATTTCAAAGGTTACTAAGGGACAGGCCGCATACATACCATTTGGTGGCGGCCCACGTATATGCATTGGTCAAATTTTTGCTTTACTCGAAGCGAAAATGGCCCTTGCAATGATTCTACAGCACTTTTCTTTTGAGCTATCTCCATCCTACTCGCATGCTCCGCACACTATGCTAACTCTACAACCTCAATTTGGTGCTCATTTGATTCTACACAATTTATCGCATATTGTAGTTTAATTTTATATATGTACACCCCAAACTCTTTAGTTGCAACATATGTAGATTTGTATCATCTTGTTCTAGTTCCGATTTATGTTTCCGAAGTTGTGGTGGTCGACCAAGAACATAATTATTTTAGATATGTCAAGTAGAAATTTAAAGATCAACATTAACTTTCATCTTTTGTCGACCATCAAATTTGTCAATAAAGACGGTTACCAACAGATCAAAAATATTCTCATTCGCGATAAATTACCGATGAAAATTATTGGGATCACTGGTACCATATACCAACAGATCATCAATAACTTTTATGATGGTTGGAAAGACTTGAATTCTCCTTGAAGACTCAAGTTCAATCCCCACCAGTGCCAAAGATATATACAATTCAAATTCCTTTGGTTCAAAACTCACAAATTGGCTTGATTCGAAACTAGAATCTAAGTCTGATTTTTGAAGCTGTAAAATCAAGAAATTAAAATTTGAAATCATATTTTATAGTGTCATTTGAATACTGAAAACTTTAATTACTAGCATTGCCGCAAATTGACAAACTATTCATATTTTGAATCCGGGAAAATCTTCAAAATAACTATTGACCAAGCTTTATTTCCAAAATGGTTACCTCCCAAGTCTTGGTAGAGACGTTTCACGCATGGGGAGCGTCAGTTTAACAATGATTAGCAAGATGTAGCGTCGTCTAATAGGACGGAGGCATGTGGCTGGTTTTAACTGGAAGGCATCTGGGAGACATTTCAGAATTTAAAAAAAATAGCCACGTGTCATGTTTGAATTTGATAACGCTACAACTTGCTAATCATTGTTAAATTGATGCTCCCAGTGCGTTAAACGTCTCTCCCAAGACTTAGAAGATATCCATTTTAAAAATAAGAATTGATCAATGACCATTTTCAAAAATTTCTCTTTCAATCCTCCTCTCTTCTTATACACAAGGGCGGACCTACCCTTTATGATAGGGGGCGACCGCACCCCTTGAAAAAAAAAAGTTTTAGTGTTATTTTTCCTGTAAAATCCCAACCGCACCTTTTGAAAATCTCCACCGCGCCCCTTGGAACAAAAATGTTAGAAAAATTATTTAAAAAAAATGGTAAACACTTATTTAAACCCAATCCAATTCGGTAAACAAGTTAGCCCACTAATCTCTTTAAAAACCTTGTATTCTTGTAACCCAACTACTCAACAAGTTCACTTATGAAGTATGCATTAAGCCCAACTCAACTAACTAAAACAATTAAACAAAACAACTACTCAACAAGCTCACTTATGAAGTATACATTTAAGCCCAACCCAACTAACTAAAACAAGTAAACAAAACAATAAAAATGATGTTTTATTGGGTTTTTTCAATAGAAATATATATATATATATATATATATACTTGTTAAAAAGGTTTAAAATTTTATGTGTTTTGATGTATTTTTTGGGTTGTTCTAGTCTTTAGTAGGGTGGTTTAAAATTGACCCGACTCGACCTGATCTGATAAGACCTGCTAGGAAACTTTGTTTGTTTATGTTTGCTTGTTTAACATGACCCGACCCGCTATGAACCGAATTTTTTTTATATAGCTAGGGGTCCAAGATCTTTAAAAAAATTTTGCACTCTTAATAAAAATCCTGAGTCCGCCACTGCTTATACACCAAACCTAAATATTCAATATAATACACCTTGTTCCTACATCAAGATACCTTTATTATCAAAAGTTTAAACACCATAGCATATTTTCTTTGATTTAAAAAAGAAAATTGTACACATAAATAAATAATAAAAAAAATAAACAAAAACATAAACAAAGATATCCTAGATGAAAACTTCAATATTTTGTTTATTGATAGCCTAATTCAAAATGTGAGAGAACGACATATTTGAACACACAATATGGCGGCTTGATATTTCTATTTAGTCAATAAATAATCATTGTGAGAGAACACACAATATGGCGGCTTGAAACTTTAATATATCATTATAAAACCATAGGCTAATCACCCGAAAACATCTCGGGCTAGAAAAATATAATTTTCAATAATCAAAAGAATATAAACAATATTTTGAACCTTTTAAGTTTCTTGTTTCCTTTCCCACCACAATTTATTTGTTCGGTTTCATTATTATCCCAACTTTTCCTCCAAGTGTATTCAAAGTTTTCATGTAAAGCTAATTACTTTTTAATTGATAATGGGATCTTAATATAAGAATGTCTCCTAAACCCATACAAAATGTTTTATTGTTTGTTTTTTAAATCATATTCAATATGTTCTTACTTGAATTTACAACGAATTACATTCATAAACATATTATAACTAACGTGTTTTTTTATGAAATCATATGTATTTGGTGAAACCTAAGAGAATGTTTCTAATGTAACTATAAAGAAGAATTGGTGATATTTTATAGAACCAGTGATGTCACATGGTTGTTGTGAGTTTTAGCCCAATCATATTGATGATCTAATGGTTTAGGGAAGTTAAAAAAACCTCATCAGAGGCATTTGAAGTACATGAGGCAGTTGGTTCTTTGACTTTTTACATGTGGTCAACCATTCCGATTATATTATATGGACAACTTTTTTTTGAAAAGAATCGGAAATCTTCATTAATCAATCAAAACATACCAATTAGCAAGTTACTAAAATGGAAAGCATACCGAGCATGATTTAACTTTTACATGGCGCTTAAATAGTCAAATTAAAAAGTCAAGACTTTGTACTACTGTCAGTTGTGTTAATCTGTTGTAAAGCTATGTGGACACAAACGCCTTACCAGTAGACCACTTTGTGCTAGAGCTACAGTTATCGGGCATTTCCAAGAGGGTCAAATATCACAAAGGACTCAGTTTTGGTTTGGGGAGATGCGTACACTCAGGTTACACTTCTCAAACGGCTTCTTTGTTACTACCTTTAACACAGCCACTGTCAACATGGAGCTCACAAAATAAAAGACCATCAGCCTGCCACAAATAAATTAAACATACACCTGGTAATAACAATTTTAAAACATAAACTCAAATGATGTGAAGATAATGTAATGAAACTTACATGCTCAAAACTGTATAGTTTCCTGTTGGTCGAATTCATTTGAGGTCTATGTCTTCAAGGATATCACCATACTGCAGGTTGTGCTCGTCGGTCCATTCATCCAGTCTCGTATGTACAATACAATTAATCAATTAAAAATGATTAAAAATGGGTCGGCTTGCGTATACTATCAAGTTGATCTTATGGTCATGACACGTTTATTATGTCATAATCTTATAGATAATTATGAGAGATAGCAAAGCTAAAGATCAACATACCACACTTTGGGCATAACGGTCATTTCATCACTAAAAGCTATTTACCAAGTCAAACCAAAGCAATTTGATGGGTCTGAGAACTCCCTAATTGATCGAACCAAATCATATATGTTAAGTAAACTATATTTTCCAATAAGTTAAAATATAATAGAGCACATCGTATAGAGTTACTCTTTATATTCTTGACTCCTGTTCAAATCAATTGGTTTTTTTGTTTTATCAAGAATCCAATAAGACAACATCCACCATATATGGTAGCAACTTGAACAGTAGATTGTAAAATAATAACCAACACACATACCTCTAGATATCTGGTATCATGGGATCAAGAACATCACTTAAGACTTCAAGTACAGGTCTAGTCCTTTGAGTAATACTGTTCAAAGAAAGATAGTAAAATTAATGTTGACAAGCAAATAAAATTACATACATAATAATAAGATCCCATGTTTCATTTACAAAAAATAAGATATAAAAAGTGGATTTTGTTAGCTTATCATATTTTTTGTAATTACCTATTATTTAACAATATGAAATGCTATGTTAGACATGATAACATCACCCTTACTCAAGCGCCTTGCGCTACAAAATCTATCAAATAGCTCTCCTTCGGGTCCTCTTCACCAGCTAAAAGTATTTTAGCTTCATAAACCGTTTCATACCCAATTCGAAACTTTCCAAAATAGTTATTGGTGAATTTGATGAACAACTCATATCTTTGACTTTAATAAGTCAAACTACACAAAATCAATTATCTACATATTTGAACAACTCATATCTTTAAACAAACAGTGAAGAGCATTTTCATTTGGATAGCATTCATCAATGATTATCTTTATTAGAAATGTTACCCGACTCAACCCACCAGACCCATTAACTTGATATGGAAAACTTAAGAATCCAACATTCAGATGATTATTGCTGCAAACATTGACCAAAGTCAAGCGTACCGCTAGTATATGCCCAATTCGAAGATGCCTGTAAATGCAAAACTGGATGACATCGAAAGGCAAGTCTTGTAATTGAAAAGAGCTATACCCCTGTAGTAAAAAAAAATAAAAAAAAACTTACCCAAGAATAGGTCGTTTGGAAATTTTTTTCATCTTAGATAAGTCAAACGAAAGAAAATATGCCATAGAGATGGGCATAATCGGGTTTTATTATTACCCGGAACCGGTTCTGCTCGGATGTCATTGGAACCGGGTATGGTGTGGAACCGGGTCCAGTTCCTACCCGGGTTCACACCCAAGAATATGGAACCGTGTAGAACCGGGTACGGGTATTATGGAACCGGGTATGGTGTGGAACCGGTTCCTGACAGTCGAAAATCTGATTTTAACTGTTTAGAACCGGTTCCTGACAGTCGAAAATCTGACTTTTACTGTTTAGAACCGGTTCCTAACAGTAAATCCTGACTTTTACTGTTCAGAACCGGTTCCTGACAGTCGAAAAATCTGACTTTTACTGTTCAGAACCGGTTCCTGATAAAAAAGTTACCGTTATAACCGGTTCCTGATAAAAAATGTTACCGTAGAACCGGTTCCTGATAAAAAAATGTTACCGTTGGGAACCGGTTCCTGTTCGTCGAAATCGGTTTTTTTATATAAACCCCTCCCTACTTACCATTTCAACTTACAAACTCACCATCATCAACTTACAAACTCACCATCATCAACTTACAAACTCAATCATCTTCTCAAAAATCTTGCAAAATACCTATGGCAAGCAACGAACAAGTTGTTACTGTCTTAGAGACGAAAAGAAACCCAGCTATATGGAAGAATTTTGATCTCTGTTTAATGTCCGACAGCCACGAGATGGCTAGATGCAAAGCTTGCGGAAAATTTATGAAGGCCGCAGCCAACTCAACCCTTAAGAAACACACTGAGCGGCATTGCCCAGTGACGAAGGCAAAGAAAAATGAGACGGGAGAAGGTTCCGGCACCGGTTCTTCCAATGTTTGATGTAACCCGTTTGGTTTGGTGTTTTAATAAAGTTTGTGTAATGTTTCTTTCTATTGTGTTTGTTATTTTTGTGTTTCTTTCTATCGTTAGTCTCCACTTTTTCGGCTATAACCGGTTCCAAAGGTAACTTTTTAACGGTATAACCGGTTCCTTCTTGAACTTCATTTCCGGGTACTGATGGAACCGGGTACAAGTGAAACCGGGTATGGGTAGGAACCGGGTACGGGTAGGAACCGGTTACTACCCGAGTCAAATGGTAAAATTGTGGAACCGGGTTGGAACCAACGGGTATTTTGAACCCGGAACCGGTTCTACTTAATGTCGGGTAGGAACTGGAACCGGTTCCAGTTCGGTTCTACCGGTTCGGGTTCGGAACCGGTTTTTATGCCCATCTCTAATATGCCATAAGAGGAACGGGTCCAATGGGCAGCCAAGTTAAACCGGTTGAAAGTAGGGATGAGCATTTGGTATCGGTACCGAACCGTACCGGGTATATTCGGTACCGGTACCGGTTCTCATTTTTTCCCCTTTTTTGGTACCGGTATTTACGGGTAAAACACCGGTAAGTACTGAGACCGTACCGGTACCGGTACCGAACCGGTGTATCCGGTACCAGTACCACTTTTCCCCATTTTTCGGTACCGGTACTTTCGGTACCGAACAGGTACCGTGCTTATCCCTACTTGAAAGTTCTCAGATTATATTTTGAATGCCTACAACCTCCGTAAACATTTGACCTTAAAGACTTAGATTGTTATTGCTATAATGTTGTTTCTAAATCATTACTAACGTAATAACTATTCGTAATTTCTTTGATAAATGATCAAGAAAGTGTTTTGTGGGTGAACCCAAATCGACTGAGGCCAGCTTTTACATATACGAAAAAAAACCATTCCAACTTGACCCGTATTACGCGTTACCTGTTACCTAACCCACCAATCTACCACATCAATTACCAAATCACATACGAAAAAAAGCCCTTTAAAGCCTTCTTTTGCACACAATAAGGCGAACGTCAATGGCTGAAGCAAGATGACATGTCTGCATCCTTTGCTTAACAACCTTCATAAAACATGGTTAACATGGTAAAAGAGAATCAACTCATAAAAATAGTTAAAAAGAAGGGAACTGGTGTGTAATTCTAGTACCAGCCACCACTTAAGCATGGGTGATGCTAGAGGTAATTGTGGGGCTTCTGGTGCTTCTTTAAACAGGAGAGATGAATTTTTTTTTATCTTTATGCTTTTATACAAGTTGTCTCTAAATTTAAAAAACAAAAAAATCAACCAAAACAAATGGTCCATAACTGGTTTGTTGTACTTAAGTTCCAATGTTTTCCACACGATTCCAACATACAAACTTACACTCTTGGCTAACTCACTGTGAAAAAGAATAAAAAATGGGGTAGTGGCCACATCTTGTTGACCGTTTACCTTCTATTTCTTTGTAATTTCTAATAAAATCAAAGATGGTTTTTATGAATTCGCATGTCCACCGTAGTGGAAGAACTAACAAAATCTACAAACAATACCAATCCTGCATTAACATGGAGTTAAGCTTTTAGTGATCATTTATATATAAGCACAAACATTAAAACCCAACCCTATGCTAGTATAGCCCCCAAAAATTACCAAAGAAGTCGAAACATAAGAATGAAAAGAAGTGCAAATCAAATTATTCAAGAAGACATTTACTTAAGACAACCATAGCTTCTTCCTTTAGATGTGAATGAGAGCATATAGTACCTATTTTGGCTACCTGGTTGACTCGTTTTAGAAAGCATACAAGAGGCGCGAGTTGATCTGGAAACCACTTCATAACACAATGATCAGAAATGTTTATCAATTGTGGATCATTGTTTTTCCATATGAAATTCAAATATTTATAAAACCTGTCTGATCCATCTTAATGGGTTAATTTTAGAACTAAACTAAGAGTAGCTTGTTATGTAATATTTATGTTATCTCACTTTCTGTTATTAAAAGTACTGGGATATTTAGCTAAAAGCAAAAAACTTTGCATTAAGTATAACGATGATTTGTCCAAACACCCTTCTTATGTACTGGGATATTTAAAAGGACATGGAACCAGGTCCCATGTCCAACCTCACCATTCTTAAAACAGGCATCCAAACCCCTAATCTGAAGTGGTGATGATTTGTTTTTAGTCTTATTATCATATAATTTAGAGTCAAAAGCCAAATTTCAGAAAAAAAATAATTAAATATTCATTAAATACAGAAATTCCTAGTTACTAATATCCTAATTTCAAATATTAGAATTGATTATCTAGATATTAAATCTTCAAATTTCATATGCTAAAAAAATTAGACTTCAAACTAAAAAAATCAACCGGAACATTCAATCGTATCTCTAATTTCATAGGAGTTAATCCCTCACAAACCAAACCACTTCAAAAACTACGGATTTGGTTTGGCTCATCACCACCAATTTACTCCCATCAACCACACAGAATGACTGCATAAAATTAAAATCAAAAGTCATACCTTCGAGATGAAGATCAAAGATGGCTGAGAAGAAAGTACCTACAATCGATTGAACTTCAAAAAACGGCGAACCTAATCCACAACACAGAAAATAAAAACATACAAACAAATAAGGATAGAACATTGTACCTTTGAGATGATCATCAAACATTCAAAGGGAGAAGAACAGGCGGTTGCGATGTAAAATGAAGAAGAAGACAGGAAAATCCTAATCACGCTAGGGAAGATGGGGCGGCTGATAGAAAAAACGAGGATCTAGGTTTTTAGAACATTTATATAGCCGGGTCAAAAAAACATAGATACGGATATCCAATGCGGGATCCAGATTAGTAAATCACTATTTTCTCCTAATTTTCCCGCCAAAACATCAAATGGTTGCACAATAATAAAAGGACATGTGTCCCAAACCTTATTTGTTTATATAATATACTAGTTTAAAGAATTATAAAAATATATAACTTAAAAATTGTTTGAAATGAATAAACGTTCAAGTAATAATGAAATTAGTAAACTACAATGAGACCAACTTTTTTTTTGAACGGAAAAGAATATCACGTGTAAACCCACCCTGCTCGGGCTATAGGTCGAACTGCCATGAGACCATGCCCCCCGGATGCGCGGGAACCGGATGGAATCCGTAAACCCTCGCCCCCCGTCAGGTTCGAACCTTGGATTAAAGCCCTGATTCGTCCCTTCACCCAGATGTCTCTCGAAAATGCCTCAAGCGGGAATTGAACTTCATGACCAACTTAACCTTTTACTGCCATGAACCATAATAAACCACCTATCACCAAATCAAACCATCGTCATTTGTGACTACAACAAATATAAATATGAACATGATTTACACATATGATAATTTGATGAAATTTACTAAAACATTCAGCATTTATAATGGCTCAGATAAATGCCCATAAGCAAATCCAATTAACAATAACAAAACCATTTTATCATGATCAATGTATGCTTAAAATCCATGATATAACCTGTTTAAAATAAAAACACAAACAGACAATTGCTACCCTTAAATATATAAATATGTCACCCCCATGGAAATGGGTCAAATTCAAGGTTCAAACACAAGTCTTATTGTAATAAATATAGGGGAGTTAATTACTGTTTTCGTCCCTGTGGTTTGTCAAAAATCACTATTTCAATCCATTAGTTTAAAAATTGCGATTTCAGTCCCTGTGGTTTCACTTCCGTAACCATTTCAGTCCACCTCGCAACCATTTCAGTCCCTGTACTTACAGAATAAATGGATTGAAGTGGTTACGAAAGTGAAACCACAGGGACTGAAATGGTTACGAAAGTGAAACCACAGGGACTGAAATCGCAATTTTTAAACCAATGGACTGAAATAGTGATTTCTGACAAACCACAGGGACGAAAACAGTAATTAACTCAATATAGGGCCAGCAACTGAAAACTAAACATCTTTGTGGGTTCATACACCTATTCAAATATGGCTTCTTAGGTTTACTCTGGACAAAGGCATCAATCTTCTCCGTCACATCTGGTGTAAGCTTTGGAATCACATTAATGGCCTTCATGTTTTCTTGAATTTGCATTTTTATGGGAACGAAAAAACATGTTATGGCAACAAATGCAGAATAATAGCATTTAGTATTATGATTTAGAGGTGACAAAATGTGTAGGTTAAATAAAGAGTTAAAACTGTTTATTAACATATAAGCATGAACACTTCTCTTCATCCAGACACTTAAAAAGTGCTTATATATATTTCTTTCAGACAAAAAAATAGTAAGTAATCCCAAGCACACCCTGGGGCCTGGGCACTAAAAGTACACTTTTTCCAGCCCATAGTCTCATAAGCCACTTTTTTGGAGAAAAAAAAAAGTAAGTATTTGACTTCACAAGTAAATGGGTAAAAAATGCCCTAGGGAGTGTTTGGATGAAGGGTTAAAATTGTTTATTAAAAACAGTTTGTTTCAATAAAGATAATAAGAACAGGTGCTACATCAATGAAGAACTTAACCAAGAGAAAAAGAATAGCTATGGTACGCAAATCTACAACAATGAGACCCAATCATTACAAACAAAAATATGCATGATCGTTAGTGTATATATTATAACGAAACCCACATGGTGCTATAACAATGAAGAAAAAAACCAAGAGAAAAGAACAGAAATGGTACACATACGTGCAACCATGTTAAGTATCCCTTTGTCTGGCTCTTCACCCATCACCACTGGAGTTTTAATATTTTCAAGAAATTGCAGTGTTGTTCTTTTGGCAATTTCGAAACCATCGACCAAAACGCGTGGACGCATCCCTTCATCAACACAAGTCAAATCCATAGATACATTGGTTAGATGATCAAATTTTAAACTACTATGGAGATGCTAATGAGCTTGAAAGATATGAGCAATACGTTATAAGTAAACCAAACCAAAAAAATATACAGTTTACTAATTCCCATCATGTGTGGCCGGAGGTGGTTGTTGCACTTCGTGAAATAGAGCTCGGAACTTGTTTGTCGAAGGCTTAATTTTTGTGCAGAAAATTTCAAAAAGTTGTTTATGCAACTTTGACTATAAATGTTGTACCTGCTGTCTGCTCTGTACCGGAAGTTCTCATAGGTTGTCTCAAACAAAAATGTTTATTACTTCTATTAAGTTAACCATTTAGCTTCCATAATAAATTTACAATATAAACAGGGTTGACATGACCTGGTTTGACCCAATAAGGTAAAGATGAAAGCCTATAAGTCCACCAACGAACCAGAGTGAAATAAAACAATAAGCTATTAATACAACCGAAGCAGGGGATTCTGTCATGGCCTTCCAAACAGTACCCTCATAATCATCCATCAAAATCTTGATGTATAAAGCTGACATCAAAAATACATAAATGCACAAAAGTGTTGATGAAGAAACAAATAAGAAAAAGAAACGGTAATTCCGCTAAACCACAAGATAATTACAGATTAATTAAACAAAAAAAAACAGAAAAAAGGGGTTAACTAAAAAGTTGTAAGAACTGAAACCGTACCAGCCCGATGCATTGGCCGACCCAAGAACAATGGTGATCGAATCATTCGACACAATTGTTACAAATGGAACAATGAGAGCACCTAGGAGGCGGATAAAGCATGTACATATCACAGTATTTGACTCTAACTGTGATCCCATTGTACATTACTTCTTTAGTTCTTGGAAATTGTAATGCTAGCGTTTGTCTTCCCCCGGTTTCGTGCGTAAATTCTTCTTCAGATGGATGTAAGTTACGCGGAACAATCCTGGGACCACGAGGTGAGTTAAGAAGAAGCAGCACCAATACCTATAAAAATAAATAAAAAAACCGGGGAAAATCAAAAGTTAATAGATTTCGTGTGTATAATGGTTACTTTCTATGCAATTTGTGACAGGTCGAATTTGGTAGGGATCCAAAAACTCTTTTGTCAAAAAAATATTTCTCTTATAAGATAATGTATTAGTGAGGTGTTTAGGGTTTAACTAAACAAAACTATAAGCAGAAACAGGTAATCAGCTTACTGAAAACAACATTTTGTGTCACAAAACAGTAAAACTAAACACAGTTTTGTAACTGGAACCAATCAACAATGTGTTGACATACAGATCTCAATCTAAAAAAAATAATATGGACACAGTGTATTAATGAAAATAACAAATTGAAGATCATGGGAAACAAAATCGGAAATTCGCACCAGTGATATACCTTTAGAACCCTATTACTAACGTTGCCCGCTAATTCGCTGGAATTATCGGCTCAATCTCCCTTTGATTCGTTGATTAAACAAACCCAAACATCTCAAATTTAACAAAATCAACATCCTAACCTAATATTAAACAAACATATTTCAAAAGTAAAACAAAAATCAACAGAACAATCATACCATAATGTATCAGGCAGCCCAATATCGTGACGCTCCATTCAATTCAAACAGATTGTTTTTGTCAGCAAAACCAGCGGAGAATCCATCAATCTGTAAGAAAAAAAGCACTAATCATAATCGATGAACGTAAATCGAGTTTAGAACCCTATAATTGAAAGAAATAGAGACGTCTGACCTGTTTCTTCTGAAGTATGAGATTTGCTTGAGAAGGAATTGCAATGGATGGAAGGTTCTAAAGAGAGGTTGATAAACACAGGCCCTTCTTAGGGTTTCTACAACCGGATCGTGAGATGAAGAGGACAGAGGGCTTGTGGTGGTCGCAGGTACAAAGAAAATGGCCACAGATGCGGTAGATACGAAGGCGGCCATGGATGCTTGAGAGGGAGACGCCATTAGGGTTTGTGATATGAAGCGTATGAAATAAAACGGCGAACGAAGCGTGCGAAGGTAAAGAGCGAAGGCCCCCTGTGTGTTTTTAGCGCTCAAATTTTATAAAAATGGAGTAACAGGATGACAGGTGGCAAGTAATTAATGGTTTAAGTGAATGACATAAACATAGATTTATTAAATTCTTAGCTACAGTTATTATTATTTTTGTCCTTTTATAAAAAAAATTTCAGTTTTTCTTTTTTTGTTTATTTTTTAGTTTTTGTTTTTCTTTTTTAAGTTTCAATCGAACTTGATGTTGTACATGTAACAAAACGAACGGTCTAATACTGACCGAAGAACGTCAGTACCGGAATTGATATTCGCTTTTATTGTTCCTATCTATGTAAACACATCTCGTAAATTTTTTTTGTCGTATCATGACTTTTTTTTTGTTTCTCTTTCGGTAAGTGTCGATATCTTGAGCCAATATCAAACGAATTTCTACCATTAAAGTTATTTTTACTATTGCGTCTACGTTTCCATTAAAAATCGGATCGCCCCACCGCAGAGCGCGGATGTAACACACTAGTTATTAAAAGAATATTACATCTCCACACTCTAGATTCATGTGAATGTTCGTTTGTGGCGGGCTAACAATGACAAGTGACAACTATAAATATCAAAAGATCAAAAACTTTTTCACCTATAAATATCAAGAGATATAAAACTTTTTCTCTTACCCACAAGCCATGAAATAACTAGAGTTTTTTATGTTGTTGGAGTAGTAGCAATTTTCTTGTTTTATATATGGAGAATTTTGAATTGGGTATGGTTTAAACCAAAGAAGATGGAGAAGTTTCTAAGAGATCAAGGCTTTAAAGGTACCTCTTATAGATTCATGTATGGAGATTTGAAAGAGATGGCACGAATGACGAGTGAAGCCAAATCTAAACCCATAAATCTAACACACGATATTGCTCCTCGCGTCTTGCCTTTCTTCCACCAATCCCTCGCCACTCTTGGTATGTTAATTTTATTTTCATAATTGTTTTACTGTCTTTTAAGTAAAATCTAGAACTGTTGTAATGTCTGTAACTCAAGTGCACCACATTCTTTGAACCAAACGACCTCTATGAGTTTCTAATTTTTTTGTTTTTTTATAATAGTATGGCAACCCCATATCTAAAAAAAAATATAACTCAATATTTTATTATATATATTTCTCAGATCTTAAGAATATAAATGACTGAAGAAACTAATCGAAATAATTTGGGTTTAAATTTAAAGGATCAAATACAAAGTGGAATTATACTACAAAGTGTAGGAAGTGATATCGACCATTGATCTCACTTTTCCAACAATTTAGATGGATGGTAAAATCGTAAATAATAGGAAGTTAAAATAATAAAAGAGTAAAAAAGAATAAGATTTTAGTGTTGGTTTTTTTTTTTTTTTGTTCAAGTTTGGTTCCAATTTTTTTTAAACTCAAATAACCTTCATATATCTATACATAATATTGTGTGTTATTATAAATATGCACAGTGCGTAACTTATGAATAATTATCATGTGTAATTATATTGGCTTTCTACAAGACACGTGACACATTTTCCTGGCTTTCTAGACTTCGGAGGTTAAAGATAGTTTTTACAATACCTCCCTCTATGCATATAATACATGCCAAATAAAAAAGGATTATTTCATTTGAAACGGAAGAGGTGATGAGCTCGCCTATTTCACTTATTAAATTTGAGGTAGTGACAATATTGTAATTTGACTTCTAAAATAGGACATGAACATAGTTGTTGGCTTTTTTTGCTTATGTTAGTTTCATCAAATTTTTAAAACTCAAGTAACTTTTATATACCCTGATATTTTTTAAACGAAACTATTCCATTACTGTCGAAACCTTCGACCCCTACCCCGGGAGCGGGAGCCGCGAGACACAGAGCTGGTGGTACAGGTGTTTATTAATTTGGCAGCAGAATTACAACATCGGGATCGTAGTTAGGAAATAATTTATCAGAGTTTCAAAACACCAAACTTTTATATTACACAAAATGGGATAACACCCAAGTTTCAATTACAATACATTTGTAGGGATAAACCCTGATTTATAGAAAACATAAACTCCGTTTATTTAGGTAACTTTTATAGCCACTTTTCTAAGCGTTCGGTGCTCTCCAGCTAGCTTCTATAAGCTTCACATTAAGTTACCTGAAACGCGTTTTAAAAAGATTTTATCAGCAAGAAATACTGGTGAATACATCCCAGTATAATCAAAACAAGTTTTATAGCTTTACAGTTATTGAGAGCATCCGCATTTACAATGTTTATATCTACAGCATTACCCAATCAGTACTGTCACTCCTGACTTGTGGGTCATGTTACCCATTGGCAAAAATCCATTTGTCCAACCGTAACGGATTCAAATTTCGTATACAAAACCCCAACACACCGGCAGTAATTGTAGAATACATATACTCAATCACTGTTAAGCATAATTAAAATATTTTTATTCACAAAAAGGTTTACGAAAAGAAAATATACTCACATTGAAAACTTAGGTATTCCTACGGAGTTCCTGGTGAAAATTCTTGATAACTTCCTGAAATTTCTATTTAAAACATACAATGCACATGCGTTAGTAAATTAACCCAGGTCACTTTTAGCCATACAACCGAGACAGAACCCTGGCGTGCCTAGTCAGGCAGGGCCTTGACATGTGTCAGTGGGTCCTAAATCAATTGGGTAGGATAACCATACAGCACAAGGTAGAACCACAATGTACTCAGTCGGGCAGAGCCTTGACATGCATTGGTGGGTTCTAACTCGGGTAAGGTAACAAATTAGTGATCGGGGGTTAAGATACTTACAGCGGGCAGCGCTTCGCAGGTTTAGGGGGAGGGGGTTTTGACAGAAACAGAGATTTGAGAGGGTATACGATCAGAGAATTCGATCGATTTTGAGCACTGGACTCAGTCCCACGCTACTCTATTTATACCCGATTTTGACATCCCCCACGTGTCGCGCGTGATGCTGGGTTCTCTCTCGCGTGGCGCCAGAGACACCTAGCTAGGCTAGGCCAGCCTCCTCATCAGCATAGCCTTGCCACATGGCGCGAAACGGTGACACATCACCTGGACGTCTCCCGCGCGTCGCGGGAGATGCCAGGGTTTCTGGCGAGTGTCGCCTGAGACGTCCTGGTGGAATTTCTTCGTTTTTCATGTCGGGTCTCGTGGTGCGTGTCCGGTTCGCCGGTTACGGCTCGGTTTGGGGTGTTTTGGAGAGTTGTTACATCCTCCCCACCTTGATTTAAATCTCGTCCTCGAGATTCACTTGAATAGGTGTGGATATTTTCTTTGCATCTCTGATTCTAGCTCCCATGTATATTCTAGTCCTCTATTTGAATCCCATTTAACTTTGACCAGAACTAATCTCTTGTGCTTGAGATTCTTGATCTTTCTATAATCAATCTGAATGGGTTTCTCTACAAATTTAAGCTTCTCATTAACCTCAATATCTTGGAAATGTATTACCAACGATTCATCTGCTAGACATTTCTTGAGATTGCATACATGAAATACATCATGTATTCCTGCCATTTCCTCTGGCAATTGTAGCTGATAGGCTACTGGCCCTATTCGTTTGATAATCTTAAAAGGTCCAACATACCTTGGGCTTAGTTTTCCTTTCTTACTGAATCTTACAACTCCTTTTCATGGTGAGACTTTTAATAGCACTTTATCTCCAACTTGAAATTCCAAAGGTTTGCGTCTGTTATCTGCATAACTCTTTTGACGATCTCGGGTTGTTTTCAGTCTTTCCTTGACTTGGATAATTTTGTCAGTTGTTTCTTGTACAATCTCAGGACCTGATAATTGCTTTTCTCCAATTTCTGCCCAACACACTGGTGTTCGACATTTCCGTCCGTAGAGTGCTTCAAAAGGTGCAGCATTGATGCTGATATGATAACTGTTGTTGTAGGAGAATTCTATCAAAGGGAAATGTTCATCCCAATTTCCTCCGAAATTTATTACATAGGCTCTATGCATATCTTCCATTGTTTGGATTGTCCTTTCACTTTGACCGTCTGTTTGAGGATGATATGCTGTACTTAGATTTAATCTGGTTCCCATTGCTTTTTGGAAACTTGTCCAAAAATGCGAAGTAAACCGGTTGTCCCTGTCAGACACAATGGACAAAGGAATCCCATGTAATGAAACTACTTCATTTACATATAACTTAGCTAACTGTTCCATACTGAAGTTTTTCTTCATTGGTAAGAAATGAACAGATTTGGTTTATCTGTCTACAATCACCCAGATTGTATCATTACCTTTTCGTGTCTTGGGTAGTTTGGTAACAAAGTCCATTGTTATTAATTCCCATTTCCAAATTGGCATTTCCAATTGTTGCAACAGTCCTGAAGGTTTCTGGTGTTCAGCTTTAACCTGTGAACATGTTAAACATTTAGCAACGTAGGTTGCTATATCCTTTTTCATACCTATCCACCAGAAATTCTTTCTTAAATCCTTATACATTTTATCACTTCCAGGATGCATTGTATACTTAGTCTTATGGGCTTCCTCTAAAATTCGATTTCGCGGGTCTCCTTGAATAGGAATCCAAATTCTTTTCTTATGGAATCTCAAACTCAATCGGTTCCTTTTTCTAATTCCTTAATCATTCCTTTTAATCCTTCAGCATCATCCTTGATGGTTGTTTCCTGAACCTGATTAATTTGCTCATTTAAATCTATCTGAAGATTTAGTCTAAGAGAGCGTACCTTTTCGGGTTTTCGTGGTACTTTTCACTTAAAGCGTCTGCTACTATGTTAGCTTTTCCTGCATGATACTGGATATCACAATCATAATCACTAAGGATTTCCATCCATCGCCTTTGTCTCATGCTTAATTCTTTTTGTCCAAAGACATATCTTAAACTCTTATGAGGTGAATATCACAAACTTACTACCGTAAAGATAGTGTCTCCAAATTTTAAGTGCAAAATTATTGCTCCTAATTCCAGATCATGTGTAGTATATTTTCTTCATGCTTCTTGAGTTGTCTAGAGGCATAAGCAATTACTTTTTGACGTTGCATTAGCACACATCCATATCCTAATTTAGACGCGTCACAATAAACTATGAAGTCTTCAGTTCCTTCTGGCATGCGAGTATTGGGGCGTTGGTTAACTTGTGTTTTAAAATCCTGAATGCTTCTTCCTGCTTTGGTCCCCATTCAAACTTAACCGATTTGTAAGTTAGCTTGGTTAATGGAATGGCTCTTCTAGAAAAATCTTGAATAAAACGTCTATAATATCCTGCCAACCCAAGAAAACTTCTTACTGCCGTAGGCGACTTAGGGACTTCCCATCTGGTAATCGCCTCGATCTTTGTGGGATCCACATGAATTTCTTCATGGTTAACCAAATGTCCAAGGAATTGTACTTCTTGTAACCAAAATTCACACTTCGAGAATTTAGTTGTAAAGCTTTTTCTTCCTTTGCAATGACCGGAGGATATGCAAATGCCCTGCGTGATCTTCCTTACTCTTAGAGTAAATTAGAATATCATATATAAAGACGATTATGAATTTGTCCAGGTATGGTTTACATATCCTGTTCATCATGTCCACAAACGCAGCTGGGGCATTGGTTAAACCAAATGGCATGACTGTAAATTCATAATGACCATCTCTCGTTCTGAAAGCAGTTTTAGGAATGTCCTCTTCCTGTACTTTCAGCTGATGATATCCTGGCGTAAGTCGATCTTAGAAAAGAATCGGGCTCCTTGGAGTTGATCAAATAGATCATCGATTCTCGGTAATGGGTACCGATTTTTAATTGTAACCTTATTCAATTCTCGGTAGTTAATGCACATACGCATTGATCCGTCCTTCTTCTTAACAAATAACAACGGTGCTCCCCATGGTGGTGAGCTAGGTTCTATGAAACCCTTCTCAAGTAATTCGTCCAGTTGTTTCTTCAGTTCCTGCATTTCCATCGGTGCTAGGCGATAGGGGGCTTTGGCAATCGGTGTTGTTCCTGGTATTAGGTGAATTCTAAATTCAACCTCTCGATGTGGCGGCAATCCAGGCAACTCTGCTGGGAATACATCAGAGAATTCAGATATTACGGGAATATCTTTTAATTCTTTTCCTTTAGTGTTAATGATTATGGAAATCATATACACCATTCCTCCTTTTCGTGTATAACTTGCTGCTTTCATCACGGAGATGAACTTTGTTGACCTTGTCGACTTATGTCCTTTAATTGTGATCCTCTCGCCAGATGGCGCAATCACTTCCACATATTTTTGATCACACAATATTCGTGCCTGATTGGTTACCAACCAATCCATTCCTACCACGACATCGAATCCGGCTAGATCCATTCGAAAAAGGTTAGCAGAAAAATTTTGATTTAAAAGCTCTATCTTAGCTCCCTGCAGGATTTCGCTTATTTTGATAGAGGATCCATCTGTCGTCTCCACCAAACAGTCTTGGTGAAGTTTAGTTAATGGTTGATTAAGGAACTTGCAGAACGAAGTATTTATGAAACTTTGGTTTGCACCAGAGTCAAATAATACTTTTGCATAAACATCATTAACTAAAAACGTACCGCCAATCACATCCGGAATCATCTTGGCTTCTTCAGCAGTCAACACGAATGCTCTGGCAGTCTTCTTGGGTCCTTCCGTCGTCCTTGCTTTGTTGTTTACCGCTAGAGCTAGTTTCTGGCAGTTGGTTTTAATATGACCAGCTTCTCCACAATTGTAGCATAGCCTATTATTAGGTTTCTTTCTGCAGTCTTCTTCCTTATGCCTGGGAATTTGCAGAAATTGCAGTATGTAGAGCATTTCTCGGAATGCTTCTTTTTGCAGTACTTACATGGGGGTGAAGAAGAACTTGCCCCTTTCCCACGATAGGAATTACCATAACATAGTTCCTGGGTAATCTTTTGAGCTAGGTTCCTTTTCTGGTTTTCTTCTTGCGTACGTACCAATTCATCTGTCAAGGTGTTTGCTAGCTCTACTGCTTCTTCAATAGTTTGTGGTCTGGCTGCTTTAACCACATGTCTGATTTCACTGATTAATCCCCAAATGTAACGGGAGATTAATAATGGTTCTGGTGAGGCCAGGGTTGGTACAATCCTTGCATATTCAAAGAATGTGGTGGTATAATCTTTGCAATTTACCCCAGTCATTCTATGATTTAGGAACTTGTTAGCAATTTGTTCCTTTTCATTAGGAGGACATATTTCCTTTCAACTATTTCCTTAAAGTTGTTCCATTCCATACTGTAAACCCTGTCACTTCCTCGAGACTGAAGAATGGTATTCCACCATTCTAAAGCTGCATCTTTAAAAAGATTAGAAGCATACATAACTTTATCCTCATTGGCACACTTACTTATTTTTAAAACTGCTTCTGTCTTTTCTATCCAGCGCAAGGCTGAAATAGCTCTTTCACTGCCTGAGAATTCTATCGGTTTGCATGATAAGAATTCTTTATAAGAACAACCATATGAGATGGTTCTTCTTCTTTTTGGAACAGGAGCTTGAATTAATAATTCATGATTTCCGTTCATGCTATGATTTGGTTCAGAGGATACGCGTTTACTTCCGTTTCCGGACTTATCGTTTTCTGCCTTTTTAATAGTATCGATAATATAGGGCATAACATCTATGATTCCTTAGGCTACTATGTGTTCGATAGCACTTTTATTCATTTGACTCTCGTTATTATCGTTATTCTGGATTCCTGATTTACTTCGTCTGACATCTGAATCGTAAACATTTATCAGGTATTAATATCACACAACACAGTGAACCAAAATCGTCGAGCATTGCGACTTTTACTCTTTTCATATATATGCGTCTATTACAAACATACCTAAAATTCAAACATTAGTAACTATGCATCGATATATGTATATAGGTGGTATATAGTTTATATCTATTTTAGTTATTTTTTCTAACTATGTAACAAAATACACACACATATATACATATATAGTAGGTGGTGGTTGTTTAAAACTGCATTTCTCGCTCGTCATACTTCCAGACGAGCTTCTCTCCGATTTGGCGAATTCGGTTTCCTTCCTCCACCAGTTCATCTCCAAGCTGGCAGAGTTCTTCCACATGCTCCATGGGTAGCACTGGGGCTGGCACTGGTTCAGGGTAAGGTGGAACTGGTTCTTCGTCGGGGAATGGGTTTTCCAGTAATTGCTGTATTTCCCAGTTGTTGGCCCACCGTAGGTTTAGAGGATTTGGTGCTGGAATCCTGGGTTCCTCGTTGGGGTCAAAGGCTGGGATTGGAAATTGGTTCCCCTGGTTCTGGTCTAGATTCATAGGTTGGTTGGGAAATAAAGAAAGTATTTGTGGTTCTAGATTTGCTGCTTGGTTGAAATTAGGCTCTCCTCCTATATTTCCATACAGATGAAAATTTGCTAATTGTCTATCCAACTCTTCTTCCTACAAGGGCCTAGCTTCTGAGTTCTGGGTATTTCTAACTGCTATCGCTTGCTGTTGGGCTTGTCTTAATCTTTTCCTCATTTCTCCATGGCCTCGACTAAACCAACCTTTCTTTTTAGGGGGAAAAGGTGTAACATTCGTCGAAAAACGGGTTTCCAAACCCGCTTCGTTTATCAATCAAATACTCAGTTATAAGTTTCATTGCGTATTTATGGTTCGTATTAATTTTAAACAATACATAATTAATATATATATTAGAATTTTAAAACATAATTATTAAATAACAAAAAAATAATGAATTAAAAAAAATATGGAGACGCCGGGTTTCGAACCCGGGTCACCCACAAACTCAAACACACAACACACCTCTCCGCCACACACTGCTTTTGTGATAAACATGGAAACAAATAACATATATAATAAAACCCGAAAGTCAAATCCGGTAATCAGCGCGCCAGAACTCGCAATCACCGAAAAATCCGGCAATCCGCGATTTTGGCCAGATTCCTTTTGACTGAACCGCACAAATTGATGACGACGTCGGTTATAACCGTTGCCGGCAGTCAATTTCCGTCATAACCGATGGAAATCTTCAATCGCGAACCTTGACCCAATTCAAACCCAATTCAGCCTGTTTCCACTATAAATACCCACTTGAACACTCTGGAAATCCTTTCGCTCAGAACCACGATCGTTTCCGAAGCTTTATTCATCCCAAAACACGTCGCCGGAGATATTCTGCATTCGCCGGACTTTTACCGGAAAACCGAGACTTACTTCAAATCGGTAAAATTCTCGACTCTTTTGTTTGTAATCCATTATTCGGCATGTATTAACCTAAATCGTTCAACCAGAATCTGTCTCAGACAACGTTGCCGGAAATTCCCACACTCACCGGAAAATCACTGAAAATCCGAAGTCTCACTGTCGATCGGTACAATCATCTAAACCCTCTTGATATCTCTTGTTTAGTAACTTAATTGCACAACACATTGATCAAAACTGTTAATCAATTCACTCAGCCGGAAGTCACCAATCAGAGCCGACGACTTTTGCCGGAAATCTGAGAAAACATACTGTTTTGGTACATTTTATTCCATAATCTTCTGTTATAAGTCTTGATGATCGATTTAAACAGAACAGTCGGACTTCACTGTTCTGTGTTTTTGTAAACGAAGAAGATGAAGTCGAGTATAGGTTTAAATATAATTAAAACTGGATATTCGAACGGGTTAGACACACAGTCCAGCGGTGGACTGTGTGCACAAACAATACACACGTCCCGGGTTCGAATCGCACACGTTACCGACTTTCAGAAATAAAACCAACTTTTTAAAAACTTAATCAGATCAAGTCACAGAATGTTTATAAGAATAATATAATCCATAAGTTAAACAGATTTGACACACAGCCCAACTGGTTGGGCTGTGTGCACTCGAACCGAAGGACCCGAGTTCGACTCCGGGTCCCTGCAACCGGTTCGGCTATATAAATCATTTTTAATAAAAACCAAATAAGTTTAAAATTAATTAGTATATAAATATAATTAAAACAGAGAGTATTTCGGGTTAGACACGTAGCTCAGTTGGTAGAGCTGCGTGCACGTATACGAGAGGTCCCGAGTTCGAACCTCACTCAGCGCATATAAAAACACAGTCCGACCGGTCAACGGTCAAAAAAGTCAAATTTTTTATTTCTTTTTATTTATTTATTTAATCAGAAAATTATTTAAAAATACTTAAAAATAAGATTTTTAAAGTTAGAAAATTTCCTTAAACTCACAAAAATAAATCTAAAAATCCCATTAAGAGTATGAATTAAAAGTATTAATCTCAAATAAAATCTATTTATTTACCGAATCATTTCGTTATTATTTTAGGTTAGTTTTTCCCTCGTCGATCAAATTCTAAAATTCGTGCGCATCCAACGTCATCAAAGAACGCACCCAAGGTGAGTGAATCTCTACCAATTCCCCGTTTTAATCATGTTGTGGGGTGTATCATGTGTCGTTTAATTCTTTATTATATTTAAACACTTGTGCATCCATCATATCCGTGATCAAATGTGTATCAATTGTTGTGTGGATTATATGTAATTTGGATTTATCATTTTCAGTGCACGCATTTCATTAGGCCCATCAGTTCCCCGTGGGAGACGGGTTGAGCATCAGGTGCCTCATAAAATCGGCTCCGTTTGATTGAGCCTTGATCTCACATTCATCATCATTCATATCATATACTCATTCAAAGTGGTTTGTGTTTGTTTACTTATATATGTTTGCTCACATGTGATTATTGCACAAATTTTCCATATTAAACAAAACAAGAAATTAATAACAATGTTTTATCAAGGTTCACTCGCCAACTTTTGTTGACCCAAAATATCCCCCGTTTTACACATGATACAGGTGATCCAGCTGAGGCAAGAAACACATAGGAAGGCCTAGAAGAATAAACCAGTTTAAGCTTTGGATTATTTACATAGTTTCATTTCCTTGTAATTGTATGAATTTTGATTTGGATATTTAAGATGTAATTTGAATTTAATAAATATGAAACATTTTAGTAAACATCATGAGCTTTGGTGATAACCCAATTATGCCCCGACTCTTATTCCGCTGCGGGTCGGGGTGTGACAAAAGGTTCTACAGCTTTGGCTTTGAAAACAAAGATTCCCTCGTAATCGGTAGTGGATCCAGCGGTTGACTAGGAGGTTCTTTCATTTGTGGGAGAATAAGGTAGGTGACGATAAGCGCCAGAAGTACCCTGATCACTCATACTGTAAACTAAGAAAATTTGTCAGATTAACACAAAATAATCATAGGAGTTATAGATATTTCCTAACACAATAGGATAAAATTTAGGTATGTAAAAGAACACCTATAGGGCTTAAACCAATGGAATGGCTCTTATACCACTTCTGTCGCAACCCCCGACCCCTACCCCGGGAGCGTGAGCCGCGAGACACAGAGCTGGTGGTATCGGTGTTTATTAATTTGGCAGCGGAATTACAAGATCAGGATCGTAGTTAGGAAATAATTGATCGGAGTTTCAAAACACCAAACTTTTATATTACACAAAGTGGGATAACACCCAAGTTTCAATTACAATACATTTGTAGGGATAAACCCTGATTTATGGAAAACATAAACTCCGTTTATTTAGGTAACTTTTATAGCCACTTTTCTAAGCCTTCAGTGCTCTCCAGCTGGCTTCTATAAGCTTCACATTAAGTTACCTGAAACGCGTTTTAAAAAGATTTTATCAGCAAGAAATACTGGTGAATACATCCCAGTATAATCAAAACAAGTTTTGTAGCTTTACAGTTATTGAGAGCATCCGCATTTACAATGTTTATATCTACAGCATTACCCAATCAGTACTGTCACTCCTGACTTGTGGGTCATGTTACCCATTGGCAAAAATCCATTTGTCCAACGGTAACGGATTCAAATTTCGTATAAAAAACCCCAACATACCGGCAGTAATTGTAGAATATATATACTCAATCACTGTTAATCATAATTAAAATATTTTGACTCACAAAAAGGTTTACAAAAAGAGAATGTACTCACATTGAAAACTTAGGTATTAGTTCCTGGTGAAAATTCTTGATAACTTCCTGAAATTTCTATTTAAAACATACAATGCACATGCGTTAGTAAATTAACCCAGGTCACTTTTAGCCATACAACTGAGACAGAACCCCGACGTGCGTAGTCAGGCAGGGCCTTGACATGCGTCGGTGGGTCTTAAATCAATCGGGTAGGATAACCATACAGCACAAGGTAGAACAACAACATACTCAGTCGGGCAGAGCCTTGACATGCGTTGGCGGGTTCTAACTCGGATAGGGTAACAAATTAGTGATCGGGGGTTAAGATACTTACAGCGGGCAGCGCTTCGCAGGTTTAGGGGGAGGGGGTTTTGACAGAAACAGAGATTTGAGAGGGTATACGATCAGAGAATTCGATCGATTTTGAGCACTGGACTCAGTCCCACGCTGCTCTATTTATACCGGATTTTAACCTCCCCCGCTCGTCGCGCGGGAGCTGGGTTCTCTCTCGCGTGGCGCCAGAGACACCTAGCTAGGCTAGGTCAACCTCCTCATCAGCATAGCCTTGCCACATGGCGCGAAACGGTGACACATCACTTGGACGTCTCCCGCGCGTCGCGGGAGATGCCAGGGTTTCTGGCGAGTGTCGCCTGAGACTTCCTGGTGGAATTTCTTCGTTTTTCGTGTCGGGTCTCGTGGTGCGTGTCCGGTTCGCAGGTTACGGCTCGGTTTGGGGTGTTTTGGAGAGTTGTTACAATTATATCATATTTTTTGAATTTATCTAAAATATTTAGAAAAGTAGTATCTAAATATATGTTTATCTTTCTTTGATGAATTTTAATCTTCATTACAGGGGAAGATTGTTTTACATGGATTGGAACAAACCCTATACATGTATATGAACCATCTATGATAAGAGAGCTCTTGACCAATTATAATAAATTTCAAAAGGCAAGAGGGGGTAATCCATTAACATAGTTGCTAGTTAGAGGATTACTCGATGCTGAGGGTGATAGGTGGGTTAAACATAGAAAAATTATCAAACCTACATTCCACATTGAGAAGCTCAAGGTTTCAGGAAAGAAGTTCAAGTGGAAGATGAAGACTTATTCTCTTGGAGAATAAAGATGCTAAAGCATGAAGATATTGAAGGCATGGATTAAGAAATTAGGAGGGAATATTGATATGTAATTCCTTAATCCATATGGGTCAAAAGTAGCGGTAGTTTATGTAAATAGTTAATAGTTACTTTGTCTTATAGTTAGATTAGTTATAGAAGTACGAGGACTAAAGGTGACACAATTGAAGTTTATAACCTACAACTTGATGAATCGACACATCCTCAGGGACGCATCGATTCAGATTGGCGGCACCACCACATGTTCATCAGACGCGACTTTTCACGGAGGAGACACGCCCTTTCATCGCACCTCTTTGATTAGTATAAATAGGGTTAGGATTTCTATTGTAAACATACTATACATTCAAATCATTGTTTATTCAGAAATCAAAAGGTTAGTTTGTGTTTATTCATTCATTGTATATTCATTGTGTTCGTCAAGAAGATTCTGGGCAACAATATCT
Source organism: Scalesia atractyloides (assembly GCA_947069175.1). NCBI lineage: Eukaryota > Viridiplantae > Streptophyta > Magnoliopsida > Asterales > Asteraceae > Scalesia > Scalesia atractyloides. The sequence continues at coordinate 86,684,308 of CAMTDV010000030.1, forward strand.
TTTGTTGATACTATATGTAGTTAGGTCTTAAAACAATTATAGGTAGAGTTTATTAGTTATAAAACACGACCCTGTGGTCATGTATCGACTTTCGCTCGCATGTATGCGACTTTAGTCTCATAAATGCATGCTTAAAACCATGTCTTACATGATGGGGCACTCGCATAACAACTTTTACTCATGTATTATCAGCGATGTATCTTCGATAGTAGTTAGATGACAAAATTCAATGCGTGCACAATATTTCGTCGCATATTATTTGTTTTTTTATTGAATTTAATGTGGGTAATTTGTATTTTTTAGAGGGAGTTTAGTAATTATTTTATTCCCTTCAATCAAGATATAGTTTTTAGTAAGTGCTTATTTAGTTATTTTCATAATACACGAATATTAGGATCTTCATTTTTTCTACCCTTACACATATACTTGTAACTTTAATGCCTCTTAAACAAAATTTAGCACGATATGCTAAGATTACCTGAAGTCTACTACTTATGTATGTCGATGAGTGGGTGCTACTTTAGTGAAGATATATATCAACCAATTATGCTTTAATATGAACCTGAACGAACATGAATAACGCATTATTTGTGTTTGTTCGTTAAGGAAATAAATGTATTCACTAACGGTTTCATAAAAACGTACCGAACGAGATTTTATGTTCGTGTTCATTCATTAAGGAAATAAAAGTGTTTACAAACAGTTCATGAACACAAACTAAAACAGCGAAAGTATGAAGGCTAGAGGTGGATGGCGGTTAGAGCAGCGTTTGAACCTGAAGCCATAATTGTGGAATGGAGGTCGATGGTGTTTGTCGATATTAATAATTAGAAAGGAAATGAGAATTGTGCATAAACAAAGTGAGAATATAGGTTTCCTATTTTAACTGTTAGGTTAATAAAATAAAGAGTTAAATGCCATTTTAGTCCTGTGGTTTTGATCATTTTGCCAGTTTAGTCCAAAGGTTTCATTTTTTGTCTGTGGGTCCAAAAAGGTTTCACCGTTGCCATTTTAGTCCACTGGGTTAACTTCATCCACTTATTCTGTTAAGGAGGACAATTCAGTCATTGTATATGGCCGAATTGCCCTTCTATTAACAGAATTACATATAAAATGCCGAATTGCCCTTCTCGTTAAAGAAAAAGTAGATGAAGTTAACCTAGTGGACTAAAATGCAACAGTGAAACTTTTTTGGACCCCAGCAAAAAATAAACCTTTGGACTAAACTGGCAAAATGACCAAACCAAGGGACTAAAATGCATTTAACTCTAAAAAATAAAATTAAAGAATATAAAAAGTTTAGAGAAAATGAATAAAAGTTCAATAAACTTTCATGAATATACACAAACGAACTTGAACGATGTTCACGAACACGTTACCGAATTTTCACGAACACAATTGAACCTATAATACCTTTGTCCATGTCCGTTCATATATTAAACGAACGTACAAACGTAAGCGAACTTTGCGTTGAACGTTCGGTTTCTAAGACATGAGTACTTACAAAACCCTACACAAACAGCAGTTGCGGCATCTTCAAATGATTAAAAAAACCGTTATAACTAATTCTCCCGCCACCATCAAAACCCTTTCACAAAAATGCAAAACCCTAAACCAATTCAAACAACTCCATGCCCATCTCATCAAATCCCACCTGCACAACAACCCGATCGCGGTGTCCGGTTTTCGCGGTCTTATGTTACACTGAAATGTTACAGTTTGGGTTTGTTGCTAATAATTACACTTTCCCACCGTTGATCAAAGCTTGTTTGTGTTTAAATGTTGCTAATGCGAGGTTAATCGGGTGTTCGGTTCATGGGCATGTTTTGAAATTAGGATTTGGGGGTGATCGGTTTGTGGGGAGTGCGTGATCGAGTTTTATTCGGGAAGTTTTGAAATTTGTAGTGCACGGAAGGTGTTCGATGAAATGCCTGTAAAGGATGTGGTTGTATGGACCGGTTTACTTGATGGGTACGGTAAGATTGGGGATGTCTATAACGCGTGGATTTGTTCGATGAAATGCCCGAGAGAACTGTGATCTCTTGGAGCGCGATAATGGCGGCGTATTCGCGGGTTAGTGAGTTCGATGAGGTTGTTTTGTTGTTTTCAACAATGCAAGAGCTGCGTATTGAACCGAACGAATCTGTTCTCGTGACTGTTGTTACAGCGTGTGCGCATCTTGGAGCACTTGCGCAAGGACGGTGGGTGCATTTGTATGCTAAAAGACGTAGTCTTGATTCTAATCCGATCCTAGCTACTGCATTGGTTGACATGTACTCGAAATGTGGGTATCTGGATTTAGCATTATCAGTTTTCGATACCATTTCTGTGAAGGATACAGGCGCTTGGAACGCTATAATTTCTGGTCTGGCAATGAACGGAGATGTGAGAAAATCACTAGAGTTACTAAACCAAATGGCGTTAGTCATAATTCAACCAAGTGAGGCCACATTTGTAGTGATACTCGCTGCTTGCACGCATACCAAGCTGGTCAAAGAAGGGGTCGAGTTGTTTGACCAAATGGATAAGAGTTTATGGAGTTAAACCGCAGTTTGAGCATCACGCGTGTGTGGTTGATCTTTTTGCAAGGTCCGGGATGTTAGAAGAAGCTGTCGAGTTTGCAGAGAAGAAAATGGGCGGTTTTTGTGAAGGGGATGCGAACATGTGGGGGGCTTTATTAAGTGCGTGTCGAAGTTATGAAAATGTGGAGAAGGGAAACAAAGTGTGGCGAAAATTGGTTGACATGAAGGTGGTTGATTATGGGGTTTATGTTATGTGTTATAACATGTTTAAGGAAGCTGGTTGGAAAAAAGAGGCTGAAGAGGTTAGAAACATGATTTTGGAATCCAGAATGAAGAAAACGCCGGGTTGTAGCGTGATTGAGGTTGATGGTGTGGTCAAGGAATTCGTGTCCGGTGAAAATGGTCAACCTTAGTTAATGGAAGTACGTAAAATGGTCGATTCATTGTTTAATGTGGCTCGTGTTGTCGAGTTGAAATGAGGTTTTTATCATTTTTTGGTGATTTTCATGGATAAGGAAATAGTATGAATTTGTATTGTACTTCAAGGGATGGGAATATTTAGCATTGGTGATATAATTTCAACTTACAAGTAATTTAGTCGAGCCGCTCGTACGCTACTCGGGGTTGGTTCGCTAATTACTCGATTTGAGTTAAGCTTAAACAAGCACGAGCTAAGTTCAAGCTTAAGTTGGTGAGCTTGAGCCTGAGTATCTAATACAAAGTTTGATTAAGCTCGCAAATATAAACAAGTGCATTGTTTATACAAATATAGTTTTCTTACTCCTAAAGCTTCTTGTGATAAAAAAATGTACTATTTCATATGATAAACAAACTAATTAGTTATTAGTTGATAAACAAAACAAACTAAGCTTGTGACTCATAAGCGACGCTTTTTAAAGTCAAATGAATCGAGCATGAGCTTGCTAGAACTCAGCCCAACTTTAAAACCGAAATTTGTTTTCTTGCGAAAACTAGAGCATTATATGAATGGTTTATAAGGATATAAATCTTAATCGCGACCTTTTTTCTGAAAATTGTTACGGAAAAATATTATTCTCTGAAAATGTTACATGGAAACATTTTACTTTTTAGATCGGTAAATAGTAACAGAGTTTCATAACCTTTTTTATAGAACGACAACTCACACACCCATCTAATCTAATCTAATCTACTCAGTCTCGAACACTCGACCTTTAAAGGCTAGGGGCACCATTTAACACGCCAAAATACCACTGAGCTACACGCCCGTTGGTTCATAATATGGAACTAAACAAGCATCCTTAAGATTCAAGACAAACATATCCAAGACACATACTAAACAAGAAAGAAAGCGACACGAATAAAGCTAAACGGGTCGAGTTGTTACTTACATACGTACTAAATAACCTACTACTTAAGACTAAATCGACCAGGATAGTTAACCGTTTAGGATTTCGGATTTTGCTGTGAACTCCTCCACTTGAGTCTCTGCTTTCTCATGCTTGTTCTTCATTTCAGCCATTTCCTGTTCATTCATCCTCTCCCTTTCTTCCTCCGTTTCTTTTGTCTGAGGTTTCATGGTATTTTCAACCTTCTTCCTAATCATTTTTATAAACATGTAACATATTAGAGTGGTAGGAATACACATATATACAGACGCCATATCTATCACATTTACTGTAGTTCTCTACTTAAGATTGGTTCTATGTTGAATGTCCTTCTATTGCTACACACACACATGCATCTATATAGGGGAGTGTTCATTACAAAACAAATGTTTATTCGATTCTCGCTAGGGCTGTAAACAAACCAAATATTCAGCGAACAGCTCATGAACCATTTGGCGGGAAGTTCCTTTACGTGCGTTTGTTTAATAAATGAACGACTTGTACAAAGAATTATGTTAGATTAACTAGATGAACGAACACAAACAGATGTCACGCTTGTTCAACCATGTTCGTTCATTTTCATTCATTGAAGCTTTTTTTACTTAATTACCCTAACAATAGCATTTTTTAACACGAATTATTAATCTTATTACTCTTCATTCTAAAAGAAGAACAAAAACAATTCATATCCTTAGCAAACAAACACGAACACGAAATTTCATCCAATATGTTGGCGAACGAACACAGTATTTGTGGCACGCATAGTATAATTGGAAAAGCCCAAAAAAGAAAAATACCTCTGGCGAGCATCTGCAACCGCACAAGATTTCTCGATTGTCTTTGTTTGCATCTCTAGCATCTTGAATCACTTTCATCTGGTCCTTAAAGAACTTTTCTTGAGAATCCATCTAACAAAAGAACGTAAAAAAAAAGTAAATTAAAGAAACCAATTATATTTAACTAATATAAATATTTAAGAAAAATATTAATCTACCTCTTCTTTGTTTTGCTCATGGTACTGCTGTGATCTCTGCCTGACAATTTTGTTCTCTTCTTCAAGTTTCCTAAGTTTCTGCGATACTAACCAAAACGCGTCTTCAAGCGCTTTTAAACTTCTTTCTTGTTTCGCAATTTTTTTCTTATACCAGAGCAACTCCTGGCTGTCTTCGCTCATTTTCTTTAATTGATCCACAACCTTTTCTTGATATGATGCCAACTCAAATTTCAACTTCAATTTTCCTAAATAAAAAACGACAAATGCATATCAAATATTTGGATAAAAATTGTTATAGGTGGCAAAATGGGTGGGTTGAACAAGCTAGGTAGCATGTAAAAAAGAGTAAAATGCCATTTTCGTCTCTGAGGTTTGGCCAGTTTCGCGACTTTCGTCCAAAGGTTTGTTTTTTCACATCGATACATCTGGATCCAAAAGGTTTGAAATCTTGCCATTTTCATCCGGCTTGTTAACTCCATCCAATTTTCTCCGTTAAGTCATGGATATTTTCATCGTTTTTGTTAACATAAACAGCAAAAAATAGTAAAAGCTTCAATGAATATCACTTTTTCTCCCAATCTTTTAAACTTCATGCATAATTATTAGACTAAATCTGATGACTAAAAATTAGAGTTAATTACGCAGTTAGTCCCTGTGGTTTTGTGAAAATAACAATATTGGGTACGTACTAACTTTTTTTTGTTGCAACATTGAGTCTTATGCTTTTATTTTTATAACAATATTAGGTATTGAGGCAAATTTAAAAAATAAATACAAGTATACAACAAGAGCTATCCAAAATAGTTCAAATATGTGTAAAAAGGGTCCTGTACAGAAAAAAAAAATAGGTCAAAATAAAGAGTGGTGTTCCAAAGTTTCATTTAAGGAAAGAAAAGAAAGGAAAATCAAACATGTTGTGTTCCCGAGTTTCACTTACGCAAGTTACGCTCTGTTCCCGAGTTCACACGAAGGAAAGAAATGGAAAGAAAACTAGGCAAAATTCTTTAGTTTTTCTTTCCTTCCGATTTGGAAGGAAAGACATCCTCTCTTTTCCTTTCTTTTCTTCCTTATACTTTCTTTTCTTTTCCCTCGCTAAGTGAACTCGGGAACAGAGTACATTTTCTCAAATGACTCAACAAAGATTCCTCAATCCATTGATATCAGCGAATAAGGGCTACACCTCTGTTCAGCTCAGTACATTAAGAAACGCCCATTGCCACCACTGTACTTTGACCATAAAAAATAACGTAGTTGATATCATTTGCGGAGAGAAGAGATTCGCAAGTATTTCAACTGGCGTTTGCCATCAACAATTGAAATTGATTTTCTTGATTTTATTGTTTATTGAAGGTTTAATTATTATGTAGAAATGGGATTTTGTTGTGGGGTTTTGTGTATTTAGAGAATGGGTGTCTCGTGTGTGAACTGAAGTGGGCTCAATCGAATAGCTTAAGGAAGAAAAAAAGAGTGTATAATTATGTCAAATATTCTACTATAATTACGAAAATACCCTTGCTTTGTTGTTAGTTTTTAACCAAAGTTTGCCTTAATACCCAGCATTGTTACAAAAATAAACCATAAGACTCAATGTTGCAACAAAAAAAAGTTGGTACCCAATATTGTTATTACGACAAAACCACAAGGACGTACTGTGTAATTAACTCTAAAAATTATTTATAGACAGATCGAATTAACAATCCAATTATCTTGATTAAAGACCGTTGTCTACTGTTCAATTCATAGTTGTTAATGGCAAATAGCGACAGATAGCGATAAGGTACCTATATGCTACATAGCGAAAAACGATAAATAGCGAGTGGTTATTTTATAAATAGCGATACACTTGAAAAAAAAATTAAAATCTTTTTATATGTATATTATATCAAAATACCTTGGTATATATGCTATTTTACATGTGTATTTAACAAAAACATTAAATCCAGGTATATTATAGCTCTCTTTATTGCTATTTATATTTAAAAAAATAGAAATCCCGCTATGTATGGCTACATACCCTGTAGCAACCTTCGACCTATACGCTATTCTATTCGATATGGCGACCATAGCGACTGCTATTGACAACTATGGTTCAATTGACAGTTTAATGTCTAAACTGGCTGTTTAGGATAAACAGAACGGTACAATATTATATTATTTTTGGTATAAACAGGGCGAACAGAACAGTATAAAATTCGATTGTTTTTTGAAAAAATAATATAGATGCATACCAGGTGAGTGCTGGTTCAAGATATCCAAGTCTTGTTTAGTAGCCATGAAGCCGTACAACTGTCGCTTACGATCGGGAGTGAATAGATTCGGGTGATGATTCCAAGCGTTTTTATCCAACCCTTGACGATTAAAATGGTTGCTTAAACGTTCAGCGTTAAAATATCCAACTGCTGAGGCGTCAAATATCAACACACTCATCCCCGTGTGGCCTTCTGGCCCGAAGGAGTTTCGGGCTCTCATGGCTTCATAAGAATCGAAGTACTCGAGAAGCTCTTGAGTTCCGATCCCGGTCCACTAAAAAAACAAATTAAAAATTAAATGTGATAACCAAGTAATTTAACATTTATTATAAGTTTATAACAAATAGTTTTCTTAAATATTTTCCTTTTTTGCTTCACAAAATCTAATTATTTTGACCCTAGATAATAAAAGGAAAAGAGTAAAATGCCATTTTTCGTCTCTGAGGTTTGGATAGTTTTGTGACTTTCGTTTAAAGGTTTGTTTTCTCGCATCTGGATACAAAAGGTTTGAAATCTTGCTATTTTCATCTGGCTCGTTAACTTCATCCATTTTTCTGCATTAAGCCAGGGGTATTTCAATCTTTTTTGATAACTTGAAAGGGCAAATCGGTCTTTTTCACTTTATGTACAAGCATTTAGCATAATGTACAAGTATTCAAAAGACCTAATTGCCCTTTAAGATTAAAAAAAAGACAAAAATACCCCTAACTTAACGAAGAAAAACGGATGGAGTTAACGAGACGGATGAAAATGGCACGATTTCAAACCTTTTGGATCCCGATATGGAAAAACAAACATTTGGACGAAAGTGGCAAAACTAGCCAAACCTCAGGGACGAAAATGGCATTTTACTCAAAAAAATATATATCAAAGAAATATACCTTCCCGTTTTCATCCTGCTCAAGCTGCGTGTTCATAACAATCACCATCGGTGGCCAAACGATTTCCCGATCCTCAAACTCTTTATCGAGTCCCTTCCATCGACCATACGCTTCACCAGACGGTACTATCACGACACCCCTTCTACACAACTCTTCATCCAAAAGCTCGGAAAAATCTCTGTGCAGCTTTGGTCTTCGGGTCCCCTTAGTTTTCACATGCGTAAGAAACGACTTCATGCCCCGATACCAGTAAATCGAACCAGGCCCGTTCCTGCACGCTGGACAATGCCACTGCCTAGCTGGCTCGTTGATCTGGTCAGTGGTTAAATTGTCCAACGTTCCGAAAAACTCGGCTAACCATGGGTTCTTTTTGAGTGAATCGTGGCTCTTTTGACTGTCGTCAGAATCGTAGTCATCGCTTACGAGATCGTCTTCGGAACCATCAACATCTTCATCATCAATTTTTCCCAGATTAAAACCTAACCCGCCGTTCTTTTTAGCGGCAGGGTCACCCCATGTGGCCCAATCAGATCTGCTTCCATCGCCTGTTACGTATCCCTTAACTTCCCAGCCTTTATTTTGGCGTAAATTCAGGCTCATATCTCTCAAGTCTTGGTTCAACTGGCCAACATCAATGCCTGAAGTCATCTGCATGCAATCAAACGCAGTATGTTACAATTGTGAAACTTGCAGTGTAAACGAGCCAAGCCACTTGTTAGCTACATTACATCGGCTCGCTAAAAGCTCAAATTGAGTCAAGAGCCAGAGCTTCACTTATCAGCTCGAGCCGGCTAGCGAACCTAAACAAGCCTATTATTTATATAATTTTTATTTAATATATTGAATACCTATACCTTAAGTCTCTGTCACACCATCTGCTTCTCTTATTTCACCCCTTCGTTATCTCAAAATATCATTTTATAATTCCTAAATCTTTGTTATTAACTATTTAACATATAGCTGTATATGTTATCTCAAAATATCGTTTTATAATTCCTTCATTTAATCTTCAAAATATCGTATAACACACGGGTTTCTAACCTAGTATATATTTATATAATAGCTATTATTATATAAAAAAATACTGTATTATAAAAACAACAAAATACGATAAGTAATGTTCTATCTAAATCCTATCCTATAATGAAAATATTACATAAAAAATAACTATAAATAAATAAGAAACAAGCCGAAGCATAGTCACATAATTCGCTGACGATTTTCGTTTTGTTTCGTCCGATCCATAAGAAAAAACAATTGAAATGTAATAGAGAAGAAATGGTGGCTAATCGAAGCTTACCTGCCTGCTGGCTGATTGAACCTTACCTTCTCTCCCTCCCTGCAGAATCGTAGAATGAAAGATCTGTCTGCTGTTTGTTTTTTAGGGTTAGAAGATGCAGGAGCTAACAGGGGAACTGCTTTAGTTTTAGTTTAGGGGTATTTTTATTTTAGAGTTAAATGTCATTTTATACTCTCTTTCGTTTGGATTATTTTGTCAGTTTAATCCAAAAGTTTGAAACGTTGTTATTTTAGTTTAATAGTTTCAAACGTTGTCATTTAGTCCACTGGGTTAAATTCATCCATTTTTTATGTTAACAAGATGGGCAATTCGATCATTTCATATGGCTGAATAGCACTTCAAGTTAACAGACTTACACAGAAAATGACCGAATTGCCCTTTTAGTTAGCAGAAAAAATGGATTAACTATTGGACTAAAATGACAACGTTTGAAACTATTTGAACTAAAATGGCAACGTTTCAAACCTTTGGACTAAACTGGTAAACTGGCCCAAACCACAAGGACTAAACTGGCATTTAACCTTTTATTTTAACTATATATTATTAGCCATGAATAGTGTCATGGTAAAAATAAATAAATTTGTTTTTTACCTAGCATAATTAAATAAATTATTTTGAGTTCTTTTTATTTACTCTATTTTTGTTTTTAACATGATTTTCATTTTTTACCCAGCATACTTAAATTATTTTGAGTTTTTTTTACTTACTCTTTTTTTTTGTTAACATGTTTTTCATGTCACGTGTTTCTTCTTTTTCTAGATAGCCATGGCTGATGAATACTGTCATGGTAAAAAAAATTAATCTGCTTTTTACATAGCATAGTTAAATTTATTTACTCTCTTTTTTTTAACATGATTTTTATTTTTTACCTAGTATAGTTAAATTATTTTAAGCTTTTTTACCTAATCTCTTTTTTTATGTTAACATGTTTTCTATGCCACGTGTCTTCTTTTTTTTTAGATCAAAAACATTTCTCTATCATCTTTCTCATTAGTTCAAGAATGTCATTTTATCATAAAAAAACCCATCACCTGCCCACCTCCTTCTGCTTTTTGCAAAACATGGCTTCCGTAAGCCACTTTCTTCTTCAGATGAGGTTCTTATTTCCGTAAAGCGTTGTATTTTCTTTTTATTACTGGAGCGTAACCTACTTATAATTTATCTACAAAAGTTTAATTTTTTGAAGTATGGGCCCTTAGACAAGCTGGAAAAACGTGGTGAAGAGCTAACATGGAGATTGGACTTTTAAAAAACGTTTGATGGTACATCTTTTATATGTCCAACAGAGATTAAAAGTTATTTAGTACATATGTACCGTACCATACCTGTACCCGTACCGTTTTTAGGTATTTGGTACATATATTGGTACCCAGTTTTATATAGACCTTTAAAAGTTTTTTTATATTATGTTTTATTTCGTGTTATGGTATTTATAGTACTTGTATTGATTTTAATTATACGATACCCGTATCATATTGGTACTCGTATCAATTTTACATATTTGGCACCCGTACTATAATGGTACTCATGTCAATTTTATCTATTTAGTACACGTACGAGTGCGTAAAAACTATATAAAAACAAAATGGTACCAAAGCGGGTACTGTACCGAAAATACCCGTACCCGTACAGTACCTATATATTTGGTACGGTATTTGGTACCCAGTTTTGTTCAAATTTGGTACCAGTATTTTCGGTACAGGTACGGTACCAATCCCATTCCTAGTGGCGGTGGTGGTGGGAGGTGGACGTGGACGATGGATGGTGGTGGTGGTGGACGGTGTTGGTAGACGGTGGTGGTGATGGTGATGGACGGTGGTGGTGTTTAACCCTCTACAGACCTTAAAAGATCTTAAAAGTGATTGGTCCAAGTCTGCACCAAGAAAAGTTCGCGCAAACGTTTTTTAGTGAAACATCTTTAAAAAAACAAACAGTCTGCAGATGGCAATGTCTGCGTGTGGTTTGCGCGGAACAGACAGATGAGCCTATGCAGATATTTTTTTAGAAAAACAAACACCGTCTTAAAATAAGATGTGAACAAAAATTAATGATCATTTAAGAACACACTAACATTGAAAAACCTGATTAGTATATATAAAAAAAAGACTTAACAAAAAATATAACTCAAGACAAATGTTTGACTCTTTTTTTTAAACTTTATGATTAAGAAAGAAAATTGTATCTTTAAGATTTAAAAGTTAGCATTTAGGAGAGATACACGGTGTTTGGACGCGTATATCCAATATGCATATAACAAAAACAAGGAAACAGCCCCCACCTTTTATTTCATTAAATCCTTTGGCTTTGATCAACTCTCAAACAACATTCACGAATTCAGCTGCAAACGGATTCACAAATCACAACTCCTTTCTTGTAATAATGTGGAAGCTTATAAAATTCCTATGTTATTATTTTCGCTAACCTTTAAAATTGGTTGACGTATATATTATTAATATAATAATAAGACCAAAAAAATAACAAAAGAATACAAACTTACAGTTTCGATTTGACGTTAAAATTCGGTTTTTATACCGTACCGGATTTGGCTCAGAAAGGATTTAACCGGGTGTATCAGGCGGTTTAACCGATTCTACTGGACGGTTTTTAAAACATTGGGGGAGAGTATATTAAATGAAAAAAAAGTAGGGTGAAATAGGTTAACTAAAAGATGTTAAAAGAGGATCTTTCTGATTCGACATTAAAAATACTCTATATAGGTACGTTTAGCATCACCCGATTTAAATGTTTTAAAAGACACTGGTAAGGTACATCAACACAAATTTAATTATATATATCGTTCTGTACTTATGTATGCTACCGACTCATCAAGGGCATTTACCTACACCAAGAACAGAAAAAAGATATGAAATTTATAAACATATTGCCAGGCAATAATGCAACAAAACCGGATTTGACATCTAAAAATGAACCCCGGAAACTCTTGTTTAACACGCTTTCCGACATTTTCACGCCAGTTGTGTTGAACTTCAAAATCTCTCTTTGACAAGAAAAGCTGGTAGATACCGGGTCAAAATGATAACATATCCATCTGCACAATTAGCTGCGAATGAAAGTCACTTTTACCCTCGAAACAGTTTACATGCTAATGCGGATGCCACGTAGGCTACTTTGCTTATTAATATTTATAGTCATAGATAATGGAAAACTTACTTGTAATGGAGCATGTGAAATTATATGATGTATCCGCGATCAAGAACTGTCTCCCTCATCTTCCATATCTTCAAGAATTACGTATTTTGCAGGGACGTTATTGTGATTTTCTCCCATGTCACCTCCACTTGCTATTTTATCTTGGAGCTTTTGGTACCTGACAAATGATCCAAAAGGCATGAGAAATATTATGTATTAACGTTACAAGGAAACCACTCAAAAAATGCATACGAGTGTTCGTTAAGAATAATGTAATATTATTTTCATTTTTTGAAGAGAATGTTTCCATGATATTAATTAAGCCCAGCAAAAAAAGGGGGGTCGGATCGAGTAATTGGTCGACATGGGTTCTGGCCCATTTGGGTTCAGGTCAAAACGGGTCATTTTAACTTTTAAGAAGTGTTAATTTAGTTAGGGTCAATCGGACAAATGGGCTTGGGTTGAAATGAGTCATTTGTGACCAAAATACGCAAGTCTTTCCGGATCACTTACTTGTACCAGTTGAATAGACTCACACCAAACATAATCGTGACAAGACCAGCTCCTTTCAGCCATGTAAATTCATCATGGAAGTAAAATACTGCTACCTGAAAATTAAAAATTAGAAAAGAAATTATCTGTCATTATCATCCTAAATATCTGAGTATATGCATATGAAGTTTGATAATCAGGAGAGAAATGATATTTTATTTTACATTTTTGAACAGAAACACTTGGAGAATCATTATAATTCACTTTCAAAAAATCAATATACAAGCATTTTTCAGTCATAATTATACTGATTCAGATGTTATCATTTTGTATTGCAATGTATTCAAGGAGTTTTTTCAAAATATTTAGTTGGGGTTCATGAGTCAACGACGATGTCATACCAGTATTGTGACAGCTTCCTTCACAACTCCAGCTATAGTTACTGTTACTGCACTTGTTATCGAAACAAGGACGAACTCTGTCAACACCTGCAACAAATAACAAAGGAAGCATAACAGTTCTGGAAGATAATTTTTTAGAATACACGGTAAACGCCATAAAAAACCAACATGCTTTCTTACTTTCTTATTTTGCATGAAAAATACCCTCAATTTAATTTTGGTATATTAAATTCTTAAATTTTTCAAATGATACACAAAATATGGTCCTTTAGTTTTGTTACCCATTAATCAGTCAAAATTTAATGAACTACCATTTAACACTTTTGCCACAAAGAAAATTAAATGATTTTATTTTGACCATTTTAAGTGGTAACAAGTTTAGAGACTTTGATATACCAAACTTATGACAAATTTTGAGACTTTCATATACAAAACTTAGCTTGAGGGATTTTTTACAATTTTGGGGACTTTAATATGCTAAAAACTAACTTGAAAGACTTTTTTTGTCCAAAAGAATAAAACATGTTGGTTTTTTATTGTACTGACCCTAGAATATGCCATAAAGTGACGGTCCAATAGTACTAAAAGAAGTAAGTTACCATAAAAAAAGCAAGAGTTCCCCCCAAAAGCATGAGTAGGGCACTTCGGTAAATATGCCATGTGCTATCAAAATAACTACTTTTCCTAAATTCATCCCATGGATCCATGATGAGAGAGAACAAAGCCGTTGCAACTGCCATTACTGGAGTTACGTAGCTCATCAGCACCAGGGGATTTTTCAAACCTGTTCCAGAAATAACAATAAATAAAGGAGGAAATGCCTTTTTCGTCCCTGAGGTTTGGCCACTCTTGCGATTTTCGTCCAAAGGTTTTTTTTTCGCATGTGCATCCAACAAGTTTGAAATCTTGCCATTTTCATCCGGCTCGTTAATTCCATTCATATTTCTCCGTTAAATCAGGGGTATTTTCGTCTTTTCTGTAAATTTAAAGGGCAATTCGGTCTTTTGAGTTTTGAATACTTGTACATTATGCTAAATGCTTGTATATAGAGTGAAAAAGATCGAAATGCCCTTTAAGTTAACAAAAAAGACGGAAATACCCCTGACTTAACGGAGATAGATGGATGGAGTTAACAAGCCGGATTAAAGTTGACAAGATTTCGAAGCTTTTGGATCCAGATGCGAAAAACAAACCTTTGGACGAAAGTCGCAAAACTGACAAACCTCAGGGTTGAAAATGGCATTTTACTATATATAAATTTATACACACACACACATATACATATATTAATGCCGAAGTAATCAAGGGGAGGTGTGTACTGTAGACTTCTTTCTGTAGGTTTGATAGGGTATCAGCAGTAATCAATATTTTTTCCAACCCAGCAAAAATAAAACATGATGTAAGTGCAAATGATTAACCAAATATAGATATGAATTTAGTCATAAAAACTAAATCATTGAATGACGTAGTCGAACATTCACAATACCTGAAGAAGGATCTGAGTCATGGTCCACCGAAAACCGGACATAACAGCAGCAAGCATGACAAATATGAAGCCCCAAAATTCAAATGCAGTCTCTTTTGCAACTGTAACAGATAACAGATTATTACATGTATACAAGCATTAAAAATATTTGTATTTTTATGCTCATAATTAATAAGCATAAATATTTAAACTGGTGTGTGAAGTCAAATTCAGAGTTCAAGTAACCCATTCCATAAATACACTAGATATTCCATCATCGAATGAGTTGAGATGGAGACTTAGATCATTTTAACGCCACATGTATTAGATAATCAGTGGTGGCATATTACTTATACGAATATATATACATTGCACCACAAAATGTTCAAATTACCTGTTAATAAAATCCCAACCGATATTATCAACATAATGCCTAAAAGTTTCAAACTTGGAGTCTCCAACCTACAAGGTAAACTTGATATTAGTGTCCAAACGAGAATATTAGTGTAGCATTCACAGTGATGTAAGAGGATTGAAATTCATCCATATTCTAGTTTGAAAAAGTTAAAAGTGGTGTTTTTTGGGTAAAAAGTAATGCAGTTCAAAAATAAAAGATCATGTAACAATCTGAGACACAGCAATTACGTTCATGTTTACGTTGGCTAAATTAACATCCAATCCTTTTTCCATCACTTGGTGTATATGTTGTAGAAGTTTAATATATATAAGCTTCACATGGGATGTAAAATCAATTTTGTGATTTATTCCACTGGTCACATATATTATTATGGACTGTTATGAAAAGGGTATTTGCAAAAGAAGAGAGATAAATAGATGAAACTCCTGAAAGCAGCCAATTTGTAAATAAGTAGAAAGTAAATAATACCTGAATGCAAAAGCAAATATCAAGAGAAATATAGGAGATGCAGATTTGCACTGCAAACAGGAAAAAGATTAACAATCATACCAGCTTCCCACAGTGGCATTTTAATATTAAAGATAAGAGTAAAGTGTCATTTTCGTCCCTGAGGTTTAGTCAGTTCTGCAACTTTTGTCCAAAGGTTTATTTTTTCGCATCTGGATCCAAAGGTTTAAAATCTTGCCATTTTCATCCGGTTCGTTAACTCCGCCCATTTTTCTCTCGTTATGTTAGGGATATTTCCGTCTTTTTTGTTAACTTAAAGGCAATTCGGTCTAACGGATTCGGTCGAGGTATTTTAAATGCTTGTACATAAAGTGAAAAAGACTGAAAATGACAAGATTTCAAACCTTTTGGTTACAGGTGCGGAAAAACAAACCTTTGGACAAAAGTTGCAAAACTGACCAAACCTCAGGGACGAAAATGGCATTTTAATCTTAAAGATATTTCAGCATAACATGAATAGAGAAAGATGACTTACCATGGTGGCAAATGTAACGGAAATAAAAACAAGGGATGCATTGCTCAAGTTGATATCCAGTGCTGTTGCAAAAGCCGTAGGTACAACTGTGAAAGGCAAAATCCCTCTGTAGCATTAGTTATTAGAAAAGTTAATTAAATTAGCAACAGGTAGGAAGAACAAGGACTTATATTTACATCAAGCGTTCTGCCATAATATAAAATAAACCTATTGTTTAAGAGCACCTTGTAAAAACTAAAAAGTAACCATTTGATTTCTAAAATAGTGTCAAGAAAGCCATACAACACTCAGAAAGATGACAATAACACTTTAAAGTGTATAAAGTAATCATTTGCTTATCTCAAATAGCGTAAGAAGTTTATTACATCTAGATATCAACAAAATGGGACCCTATTTTCTTTTTGAGACTTCTAAACAGCTTTTTCGTTCAAACATTAAAAGAGGGTACCCACTTACCTCTCATAAAGTAATCCTTTCGTGCCATAGGCATGTAGGTTCAAATTTGTGCGACCAAAAGTATGTGATGCCCCTTGATAAAATAGCTTGCATCGCAAAATGAATCGTATTCATTAATAACGGAGCAGGGAAACTTCCCATATCATCTCCCAGTAGAGTCTTACTGTACCTATTTACCGTTAAGAAACACATTATATAACTGCAACTCAAGATGGAAGACATACCAAGCTTGTAATATCAAACAATAAAAGGAGACTTACAGGGTCAATAATGTACTGAATAAGTACCACATAAGTATCAAAAACAACGTCTTGAGTATCTCAGAAACAGCTATAGGATTCTTGGAGCTCGATAAACCCTCTTTATGTTTGTAAACAAAATCGGTGCCATAAGCATTTTCAATATCAAAAGAAGCGTAATTCTCATTTTTGTTTCCTCTTCCAGAGCTAGGAGCAGAAACCACGCCCACATGACCATTACCATTCATATTTACATCACGCAACCGAGACCGGTCTCCATCACTCTGTATCTCTTCACTATGTAAACCAACTCCTTGAAGAACCGGAAGTTCAAAATCATCGTCCACGTCAGACGTATTCACGATTTCCACATCTTTCACACCATTTGGATTATTTTTCCCATCACTTACACCCCATCCGGAAAACGAAGGATCCCTATGGAAACCAAATCTTTGACTATGACCGCCTTTTCCTGTGTTCAACTCACTTTCCACCATCTTATTCCAAAACTACAGTCAAAGCTACTTAAACCCTAACTTCAATTACATCCATGTGACTGATTAATATTAGCAACAAAACAGCAAATGAATCAAGCCGCCTCTGCAGTCAAAGTTTGACCTGAATCGTATAATTCTAAACTCCTACTGATCAAAGTTCCTCAAATGTCACAAGCTCTGATCCATTTCAGCAATATAAACAGAATCAACCTCCTAATCTCCAAATACAACAAACATTGAATCTCAGAATCAGTTGCTTACTTTCTAATCCATTCAAAACACAAACAATTTCATTCAATCAGCTAAATCATTGTAAAATTTCATCGAAACGCATACCTTCAGTCGGTTATTTCATGCAATATCCTTGCTACAATGCAGATATACGACACGAACGAATTCAAACGCCAATGAAATTCATAGAGTTTAGCATCATCAAGTTTGACCTAAATCGTACAGTTCTGAAGTTCTACTGATCAAAGTTCCACAAATACTACCAGTTGTGATCTGTTCCAACGATATAATCAGAATCAACATCCTAATCTAGATATACAACAAACAATGAATCTTATAATCGATTGCTTACTGTCTAATTCAATCGATACATAAACAATTTCGTTTAATCAGCTAAAGCATTGTAAGATTTTGATTGAAACGCATACCTTTGGTGAGCTGTTTGAGAAGATGTCGTTGGTAATGCAGATATCGATGATGTGAATGAATTCAAACGCCAATGGAATTCGTAAGAGTTTCAAAATTGTGGATCTTCGAATGCTTTGTCAGAAGAGAGAGAAAGAGAGAGAGAGAAGATTTGTATAATATAACGATGTATTAACACATATAGTCCTTATATTACTGCATAATATCTGATGAGGTCCTTACAAAAAAGTCCTTGCACATATTTTAGAATATCCGGATTCGTTGCCGAGTATGTTTTGCGTCATAACCCTTAGGTCAGGTGTTATGGTCGAATGATGGGGTGCGGGATGTAGATGTGATGGTTGCGGGATCGCAAGAGAACACCACACCCCGTACCATGTCCCATTAAAATGAAGGACAGGGGTGTAGTGGCCCTACTCTCACTCTCTAATTCATCCATTTTTTCAATGCTTTTTATTTCATGTGTGTGGCATGATAATTCTATTGATATGTATTTTCTTTTGTTTTAAAAATTGAAAGAAAGAGTTAGAAATAAGGGATGAGTATTACATATGTTGAGACATGGAGGTGAGGGATGGTGACACTAATGATGTGGTGTTGAGACGACAGTAGAAAATGAGATATGGGTAGAACACATAGCATAATAGTCCAATTATATGACTTGTTCACAAGCGTGATTTCTAAATCATTAATGAAACCTTGAATCACTCTTTGTTATGGGTAGCCAAGTAGGTGGTATATAATGTGTGTGTGTTTTACTGAGATAATAAAGTGTAGACGCCTAATATTTGATCACTGCTACATGCACTCTTGTATCTTTTATAAAGAATTTTTTTTATAGAGGGTGTTTTCACATTAGTACTATGAAGTATTGAAACCATTGTTCTCGATATCATGTAAACGGGAATAATAACTACAACTTACAAGCTTTATGGTACTGTTAACTTATCTCATTCTTCAAACCAAAAACCTAGTTTTGGTTTTTACTTATGAATGAACTTAACCGAACTAAAATCTTACATTTGTATTGAATTGAAGTATATAACAATATATAAATGGCTTAGGTTGTTTTTCTTACAGACACATCATACGTATCATGTTCTCTCTAGAGGTTCAATTACATATCCACATAACTGGATTGTTTATCGCCGGTCTTTAATAATCAAAGTTAGTGATTTGTAATAAAATAAAAATTCAAGAAAATAGTAAATAGATAATGCTTTGGTGTAAGTTTGAATTTGGTGTTTGCATAAAAATTCATAATTATATGAAATACATAGAAGTATGTTTTCATATGAGTTTTTAATTATAGTACATGCAAATAACAAATATATGCAGCATAGCATATACTCAGGTATTTACTTGTTTTTTTTACACAAAACTTCATAATATATAAACCAGAAAACTTGCTAAGTTACATCAAAACATAATGTATTAAATTTAACGTCGGTTTTATCCAACCCTAATTTTACCAATACATTATATGGAACAATTAATTAACAACTTATGGTCATGGAGTTGATTGGAGAGATTTATTGTAAATAACTAAATAAGAATCATTCATGTATAAAAAGAAGATCTTGAGGGACAAAGTAAGTATATTGAGAATAAGTCTAAGGAGAAAGTTGTAATTCATTCTTTAAGCTGTATTCGTATATTCGAGTGACAATATTTAAATTTTATGTAGGGTTGTTTGTTTACCTCTTAATGAGACTCTGAATGCACTTAATGGTTTAGACTGTTTATTTTACGAGCAAATGTCGAATGGTTAAGACATTTGTCTCTGAATGGTTAAGCATTATACTAAGTATGAATGGTTAAACCTTTAATCTGAATTGGTCAGATATTTGTCTCTTAACAGTTAAATATTATACTAGCTTTTAATGTTCAAACCTCTTACTAATTTAACACTTAACCATTCATAAATTGTCAAACAGCCCCTAAGGGACAACTCAGTTTTTGACTTATATTGTAGATAGCAACTAAGTGACCATTGACCAATTTTATTAATTCTATATATGACCAATTCAACTTTATCGTCCAAAATCAACTATTTACATATATTTGGTCATGTTTAGAATTTAGATCCATTAGGCTATGGGTATACTTTAATATTTGAGATATTAATGGTGATATGACATGTTAATCAACATTGTACACTACTCACTTGTTGTGTTAGGGGGTTATTTGTTAGCATGTTAACCGGATGTTAAGAGATTTAATAATTACTCTTTTCCTTTTTAAACTAAAAATATGGTCTGATGGAGTTAACGAGATTAAACCATTTTCTTGGAGTGTGGTAAAATGAAATTAGGAAAAAGGGTAATGTAGTACTTAGGTGGAGTTAAGCAAAGTTAGAGTATATCTCAAGGCTTTAAAGCGTATTTGAGCTTATTTTCCGTATTGATTATTTAAGTATTAAGTTTAGAAACACTTATGAAAGTATAATTGATCAATTTAAACCACTATTCTCTAATTTGATATCATATCACAACTTAAAAAAAACATTTTTTTTGCATTTAAACCCTTCCCTCAATTATTGATGGTTATAAGACTATGTGTGACATGTGGCATCAAACTCTCCTTTCAAGATCAAGCCCCTTAGCGTTTTCACAATCACACCAACACCCATTTTTTGAAGATCACGCCTCAGGGGCAGTGTACGAGACATTATGGGGCGTTATCTTTGCTATATGTACACAACTTCACAGCCGAATCACATTACAACTACACATGGTCTAACACAATTCGCAGTGAATTTTCACTCTTGAACAATTCCACAAACAACTTGTATATCCAAATTATTGGTTAGTCTGCACAATCAAAATCGAACCTAACAACATGTCTTAATCATAAAACATGATATTCTAAACTATTGAATGTCATACACGTGCCTAAGTTATGGGAATCATGATTCAAGTTTACAAAAACCACTTTAAGAAAAGACTACTAAAGAGGTAGCACTTCATTTCATGTTGAAAATAATATTCTATGATGAATTTCACCTCCAATCTCTAAATCCTTGCTATTTTATGTAGTAACACCATTTTTAAAGTGATATAAAACACTTTAAAATAAAAACACAATGGGGAAAGGAAAAGAAAAAATAATAAAATACGGAAAGGAAAATACATATAATTACAATACCTGTTACAATTGAAAATTTTTAACATTACAAGAGCTAGGAAGAACAAAATGGTGGTCTCGTATTCATCATGGTCCCTCAAAATAGATTGCGAGTCACTTAAGAGAACTTGTCTACCTCCCAAGGTATATTAGTCGACCCGTGCATACCTCAGGAGAATACTTGGCTCCCAACATTTTGAACCGAATCGAAACTTATTTGGTTACGATTCATTTGAATGAATATCTTTTTGTTCTAATTGCTCAGTTGAATCGTCCAACAATAGTAACACTAGAGCTCTCTGCTCTTTTTAGACACTGATTGGTTTAATGTCTACAAAGTTATGGAAAAATCACAATTGAAAGTCACTAACTCTCAAATTTCATTTTTCACTATATACCACAAATTTTAGACATTAGTTGCTACTCAAACTTATGTTTGTTTTCCTGTTTGCTCTGGTTTACCTCAGATAAATAAAGTAAATCCACATACATACTTCATATTTCAAATCTCTTCATATAGCATGTAAGGTTTGCTTGGCTTGAGTGAGATTTTACTGGGTATGTTGTTGTTATAGCGTGTAAAGTTTATATAATTAAACCTAGGACAAAAGTGGAAGATTTTCTGGCCCAAAATGTACAAACAAAGTAACATTGTACTAGTATATTAAAAAGCTTTGTATCTATCACTGAACAATACAAAAATTGTTATCACCAAAGATGCCAAGTATACAATTTTAGGACATGGTGTTGATTCTTTTTAAAGAATATATTGTTTGAAAAAAAAAATAGGTTAATACATTCGACTTGTTTGACACAAAGTAAACACATACGACTTATGCCCGAAATCGAACCCTAAAGTTTGGTTGATGGATTTTCTTAATAAAGCGTTATAAGGATAGTATCTAAATTATGTTAATAAACTATCTAGTATATATGATCCTTTAAATAACATATAATCCATATACAATGTTTCCTAATTATTAGGGCATGGATTTTATGCTAAGGATCATCCATCCTGAGACTGGGCCTGGATCACAGATCCTTAACGGATAATACAGGGAGTCTAAGGATCAAGGATTCTTACTAATGTTTATGTTTTTAACAATTATTCCTTGTGCATTTAGTTTACATCTGTAGGTATAAAGTGAACTAAGTCAACGCGGGAATATCGGAGGAATATGCTGAATGTAGCACGTGCAGAAAAAACAATGACCGTTGAGGGAGAACGTGTGAAGCTTGCATGGATTTCAGATAGTTTGTTAGCTAGATATTTTTAATTCTAAAAGGGGTAAACAAGCTCATGATAGAAATAGACGAACACACTCTCGCATAGTCCAATTCAACTGGCGAAACACACACTTTCACGTTAGGAAATCATTGTATCGAGCTTGTTGCCATCCAAAGTTGTAATCTTTCTGGTTCAATATAGTTGGTGATCGGTAGTTTCCATCACCCAAGGTTTTTTAAGCCGGAGATCAACTCTTGATCAAGGGCTTTTTCCTCGTACAAATCATTGTCTTCATTGTCACTTACTTTTAATATTTGTTCATACGCTTATTCATTTAACCAAGCACCTAACCTGACAAACCAGATTTGGTTACATTATCCTTGATTAGATTTTTGACTAAAACAGTTTGGCGCCCACCGTGGGGCAATCAGTGCTTAAATTCTAAAAATCTTATTAATTTCATTCATTTCTGTTCAATTCCATCAATCATATGGCTTCTCATGGAAAATCTGCTTCAAGTGCCATGCCGGCGGTTACCTCATCTCAGACTTGTGCATCATTGCCTCCCATTCCCCCTGCATCGGCGAGGAGTGCTATAATGCTCAGAAGAAGCCAACACCAGTTTTCTCGAAGGCTTCTACTGTTTCATCCTCTACACCTACTAACAATGATCTGTCTACTTTGATTTTGCAGATGAAAGGATACATGGAACAGCAGGACAAAACTAACCAGAGGATCCTTCGTGAAATTGATGAAATCAAGAAACAGAAGAGATCAGCGGAGGATCATTCTCTGTTGATACCCAGGTCATTGGATTTCGCCACTCCAGCAACAACCATTCAACATTCCAAGGCGCCTGGTGTTCAGTATCAAGGATCATCAGGATTACAACATGGATCATTGGCAATGACGCAGCCACAAGCATCTCATTACCAACCTTATGGATCCCCATTCCAGCCTTAGGGATCCTCATTTCAGTATCAAGGATCCTACCTCAGTTCGGGAGGATACTTGGAGACGGTGCCACCTAAAGTATCTTACTTCAAGCATCAAGGATCCTCATCCTAGGTTCAAGGATCCATGGAGTATCTTCCAAGACCTTCAGCACCCATGTATCCAGGACCCAATGTCTTTCAGGATCAAGGATCTTAAGGAAGTCAGATATTCAAAGATTCCAAAGTTCACAAAGGGGACTTCATCCCTATACAGACTATTGCTTCATCTGGTCCAACTGTTACACCTGAAGCGTCCACCTTTGGATATACTTCTGGCGTACCACTTCCAAACCAATCAGGAGGTAACAATGTCAATACATCTTTTGGCACTAACTATGGTTCCATGCAGGATACAGGTATCAATCAGGCTATGGCACGGGAGCTCCAGAAGCTTAAGGATATGATATCTAGTGTCCCGAGAGTGGTTAAGCCCATTTCTTAGATCCCGGATGGAAGTCACAGGGTGTCTCGTTTTGCACCTCCTATATGCAATGCCGAGATACCAAAACGCTTTCAAACCCCCAACATGAAACTGTACGATGGTACAACTGATCCGGAGGAGCATGTAGCACAATACTGGGAAAGACTGGAGATCAATCCCATTCCAGAAAGGTTAAAGGAAGCCTGCCTTTGCAAGGGCTTCGGGTCCACACTCACTGGATCAACACTTAAATGGCTGCTAAGTCTTCCTCCTTACTCAATTACTTCATTTTCTCATCTAGTTAATTTGTTCAATAACCAGTTTTCATGTAGTATAACCTTTGAACGGTTAACTAGTGATCTATATAGAATAACCCAAGGGCGTGATGAATCATTAAGAGATTACATCACTAAGTTAAGTCGAGAATCCTTATAAATTCCTAATTTGGATATTGCCACTGCTGTTGGCGGCATTCAAAATGGGATTGCTTAAGGATTCCTCATTCTATGATGACCTTGTAATGACACCTTGCAGGAATTTAGACGAAGTGAGGAACAGGGCACTGAGATTTATTCGTTTAGAATATGACAAAAGGATCCAGGAGAGGCTCTCAGGATCCTCGAAACAGGAAAAACAAGGATCGTTCTTTAAGAATAATCGATCCAAGTCATACTATAAACATGACAATCACAATGTGAATGCAGTTGAACAAGACGAAGACGGTGAGGATTATCCTCCAATATCTGAGTATTGTTTTTCTATGGATAATCATGAACTAATCCTTGATATGCAGAGTCTAGGTGACAAAGCTAGGTGACCTCGGAAAAATGAGAAAGCCATAGTCAACAAAGATAAATCCAAATGGTGCGCTTATCATGAGGATTTTGGCCACCTTATTGATGAGTATATAGCATTGAGGAAGGAGATTGGCTATCTTCTTAGCAAAGGGTATTTGAAGGAATTGCTGGGAAGGAGACGTTCAAGGACTCAGGATACTGAGAAAGTTCCTGAAAGAGCTCCTCCACCGCCAGCAGATGCTCAGATCATTAACTTTATTTCCGGTGGTTCTGATATCTGTGGAACTTCATTTTCAGCGGCTAAAAGGCATGCTAAAGAGACTAAGATGGAGAACGGGGAGAGGCCAGTCCGAACATCTACCCTAATGCAGCAAAAAGTGATATCCTTTGATGAGGATGATCGCGTAGACATACAGGATCCTCATTATGATGGTCTTTTCATTACTTTGTTTATTTTTAACCATTTTGTTCGCAAGATCCTTATTGATGGAGGGAGTTCAGTGAACCTAATTCAGTTGGATGTCCTAACAAAGATGAACATTCCTGAATCCGAGATCATTCCAAGATCATCGGTGCTCGTGGGATTCAGTGGAGAAACCAAGAATACATTGGGGGACATTAAACTCCCAATTTACATAGAGGGAGTGAATTCTATCCAAAAATTTTGTGTAATAGATTGCTTATCTTGCTGTAATGTTATCCTTGGAAGGCCATGGATACATGCATGAAGGCGGTCCCATCAACATACCACCAATGTGTCAAGCTTCCAAGTCCAAGGGGAATAGTCAAGATAGAAAGTGATCAGCAGGAGGCAAAGAATTGCTACACTTCCTCGATGAAACCAGCTTCCAAGTCTAGGGAAGCATAGCAATTAAAGCAGCCTCCAAGAGACGTCATGGAGGCAAGAGAACAAGACGTCAAGGATATACTCTTAGTTCCTGAGGATCCTGAATCCAAGATGTATATAGGATCCGGGATCCAGTAGAGCATAGAGCAGGATCTAATATCCTTTTGAAACACAGAAAATCTACCTTCGCTTGGAAGCATGAAGATATGACAGGTATCTCAAAAGATGTGATTACTCACAAACTTGGTATTGACAAGTCTTTCAGGCCAATTCACCAAAAGAGGAGGAAGTTTGCACCAAAAGAAATGCAATTATCCAAGAAGAGGTAAACAAGTTATTAAAGGCAGGTATTGTTTTGGTCAAAAATCTGATTAAGGATAATGTAATAAAACTTTGAATGTGATGTTGAGTGCTTGAATGACGAATGAATGTTTAAACAAACTAGAAATGTAAATGGTGATGAACACAAAATTTTTGCACGAGGAAAAAGCCCTTGATCAGCAATTGATCTCCGGCATAAAAAACCTCAGATAGTGAAAACTATCACTATCAACTATATTGAACAAATAAGATTACAACTTTGGAGATATTGAGCTTGTTACAATGATTCCTAGTGTGTGTGTTCGAGAGAGAGTAGCAGAAGTGTTGTATATCAAAAAAGTAAGTTATTTCTATCAAGCTCAAAATCCCATTAAATATCTAGCTCACTCTATGAACTAACTATCCGAAATTTCAGCCATGCACCCACGTTTTCCACCAACGGTCATGAGGCTCTTTGCATGTGCTGGAATTATAAGCATATTCCCCGCGATTCCCGGATAGAACAAGTCTTTCCTCGTCCAAGGCCTGCATTCAGATGTTAAACAAACAAAGAAACAATTGTTAGTAAGCATACATATAGCTAAGGATCCTTGGTCCTCAGACTCCCTGCTTCTTATGCTAAGGATAAATGATTCAGGTTAAGCCTCAGGATAAATGATCCAGACATGCTAAAATCAGCCCCTAACAGGTATGATAAGAGAAGTCAAGTATCCAAGGTGGTTAGCCAATGTGGTTGTTGTTCAAAAGAAAAATGAAAAGTGGAGGGTATGTGTTGATTTTACTGATTTGAACAAGGCATGTCCCAAGGATCCTTTCCCATTACCCCACATTGACTCCATGGTGGATGCTACGGCGGGTCATGAATTGTTAACGTTTATGGATGCTTCATCTGGATTTTAGCAAATTCAGATGGAATCATCTGATCAAGAGGATATTGCATTCATGACACCCACCGGCATATATTGTTATATTGCTATGCCCTTTGGTTTAAGAAATGCATGTGCGACATACCAAAGACTGGTAAATATGATGTTCAAGGAGCACTTGGACACACAATGGAAGTGTACATAGATGATATGGTGGTTAAGTCTAAGAAAGCTGAGAATCACCTGAGGGATCTCGAAGAAGCATTCAATATTTTTGACCAGTACAATATGAAATTAAACCCCTCTAAATGCCATTTCGGGGTCAAAGCTGGAAAATTTTTAGGATATATGGTAACCAAGAGAGGAATTGAAGTAAGCCCAGAACAGATCAAGGCTTTAGTGAACATCAAGTCTCCTGCCAATGCCAAGGATGTACAAAGATTGACGGGAAGGATTGTCACCTTGAATAGATCATCTCAAAATCCTCAGAAAGATGCAAGGATTTCTATGACATTCTGAGGAAGAATAAGAAATTCGAGTGAACTGAAAAGCTTGAAGCTGCTCTACAAGCTCTCAAGGATTACCTATCCTTAGCACCGGCTTTGATGAAACCAGAAAGTGGAGAGCCCTTGTCCTTATACTTAGCCGTTTAAGGTAAAGCGGTAAGTGCGGTCCTAGTTAAGGATCACGAAGGCCAACAACATCCGGTATACTATGTAAGTAAAAGTCTACTTGATGCTGAGGCCAGGTATTCTCATTTAGAGAAGCTAATTCTTGCTCTAATCATGGCTTCTACTAAACTAAAACATTATTTTGAAACTCATACTATTGTTGTTAAAACTAACTTTCCTATTAAGAATGTTCTCAGGAAACCAGAGATGTCGGGAGAATGGCAAAATGGGCTGTTACACTTAGTGCATATACATTAAGTATGAGCCCAGAACTGCTATTAAATCCCAAGCTTTGGCTGACTTTTGTGGCTGATTTCAGTAGTGATCTACAAAGGGAAGCTGAACTAGAAGTGCAACAACTTGAGGAGACCAAGGATCCTTTGACACTCTTCACAGATGTAGCCTCGAATGTCAAAGGAACTGGACTAGGCTTACTACTAAAATCGCCACAGGGGGACAATATACCCCAATCTATAGCGTGTGAGTTTCAGAACACTAATAATGAGGCTGGATATGAAGCCTTGATAGCAGGTTTGCAATTAGCTAAAAATATGAGGATCATGTATCTTCAAGTATTTGTAGATTCTTTATTGATTACTAATCATTATAACGGATCCTATGCTGTTAAAGGCGAAAAACTAATCAACTATTTGGAGATAGTCAGGAAACTGGCAGATTCTTTTGCTTTTTTCAGTTTAACATAGGTACCTAGGGAAGAGAATGCAGAGCCGATGCTCTAGCTAACCTTGGATCCTCATTGAAGATGCCTGAGGATGTGAAGATACCTATTATCCATGTACTAACTCCTGCAATTGAGGAGAATGAAGAAATGAAAATAGTGGATGATGCCGCAGTTGTTCCCAATGATGATATGCAGTCGAATTCAGGATCCTGGATCCTTCCAATTCTGAAATGCATTCAGAATGGAGAAATCCCTACTGGGGAAAATCCAAGAGCATTCAGGATTAAGGTATCTCAGTTTACCATTATAAATAACATGTTATATAAAAAATCTCTTGCATGACCCTATCTAAGGTGCATCGAGGATCCTGAGATACAAGAAATCCTAAAGGATTTTCACGAAGGAGACTGTGGGAATCACACTGGGGGCAGAGCACTATTTTTAAGGATCCTTAGAACATGATACTATTGGCCTACTATGAAGAAGGATGCTATAGAATACGCAAAGAAATGTGATGCTTGCCAGAGACACAGTAATATCCTTCATCAACCGGCAGAACCTCTGCATCCTATATCCTCCTCTTGGCCATTTTTGAGATGCGGAATGGATATAGTAGGCAAACTTCCCAAGGCACCAGGAGGAAAAATGTTCATGTTGGCTATGACAGACTACTTCTCCAAATGGATAGAAGCTGAAGCCTTTGCCCAAGTCAGAGAAAAGGAAGTCATATCCTTTATTAAAAGAAATATTATTACTAGATTTGGTATTCCTTCTGAAATTGTTTGTGATAACGGATCCCAATTTATTGGGAGTCGTACTACTAACTTTTGTGATAGCTGGGGGATTAGGATGATAACATCAACACCAGTCCACCCACAAGCTAATGACCAGGCAGAATCATCTAACAAGATCACCATCAACATTCTGAAGAAAAAGCTTGGATCCAAGAAGGGGAAATGGGTTGAAGAGCTGCCATATGTTCTATGGGCAGACAGAACAACTCCCAAGAATGCTACGGGTCAGACTCCTTTCTCTTTGGTCTTTGGAGCTGAGGCAGTGATCCCTACAGAAATGGTAGTCCCTACAGCCAGAACAAGCATCTGTGATCCTGAGGCGAATGCTGAGACTCTAGCTCAAGACTTGGACACCGTGGAGGAACTTAGAGACTTGGCAAGAATAAGGTTGGCTAATTATCAGCAAAGGATGGCTGGTGCTTATAACAAGAATGTCAGAGTAAGAAGATTTCAAGTTGGTGACATGGTATTGAGGAAAGCATTCCAGAATACCACGAATCCTTCTGATGGCAAATTGGCACCAAAATGGGAAGGCCCCTATCTTATCGAAGCCGAAGCTGGAAAGGGGGCATATTGTTTGCTAACTAGGGATGGTGACCTTCTACCAAGAGCGTGGAATGTTATCCATCTAAAAAAGTATTTTATGTAAAGGATTGGGGGATCCTTAAGTATCCTAATGATTAATTCAGATTGAAGGATCCTCAAAGGATATGTGATCCTTGATTTGGTAACATTTTACTAATGTTTTCATTCTTATTACACTTCTTATTATTTATTATAAAGTAAGGATGTTAAATTTTCGACATTCAACCTTATCAAGCTTTAAGTTTTGCAGAAGTTATTACAAAGGATCAAGAGGTTGGCCACCTCTCCAAGACTTTGGGCTTATCCCCAGTTTAAGGTATCCAATACCTTCTAAGGTTTAAAGGTTTTCACCTTTCACACGAATTGGGTTTCAACACCCGCCAGCAGCGCACGTTATCCAAGTATAGTTCAAGGCAATGGGACCAGTACCCGCTTTAGGGGCTGACAATTTCATTGTTGTTGGCTAGATGTAGGATCCTAAGTATAATGGTAGACGTACCAACATCCGTTCCTAAGGTTTCTAACGTTTTCACGTTAGCTAAGGTTTCGACATTTTCATGTCGCTCACGATTGGATAGATGCCAGTTTGGGCCTATACTCCATTTACACAGTTATTTGGGCTTGTTCCCAGTTATTTTGGGCTTGTCCCCAGTTATTTGGGCTTGCCCCCAGTTACTAATGAATCATTCAATTGATGATTGGCTTAGTCCCAAGTTGTACGTTATGATAGGTTTCCTGAGAAAGTCATTAACAAATAAGGATCCGAGATCCTACAGTTCTACTAATTTTTATTCCATGTTGCTACGATTGTAAGTTTTAAGGATAAAGAATCCTAACTTGGATTCACTGGTATGATCCTTTACTGAGCCTTCTTTTGTCTTTGGATATTATCCTCAATCTTTGACGAGAGCCTAAGTGACCTTTTGATCATGTATTGTTTAACCTTTTAAAACTAAACTTGTTTTGACAAATACTTAATATTCTTTTAAGAACCGTGAATTCCTAAATCTGAATTTTCCTAACAAGTACAAATATAGTGATAATCGAATCAAGAAAGAAACATAGTCAAAAGCTTAACTTTTATTTATTTATAAAAACCTTTTTTAAAAGGTTATCAAAATTGCCTACCCAAGCTTCTACCAGCAAAACGTGGCCAGTCCACTTGGGTTGGCAAAGGGTGTCCATGCTAACGAGTCATAAAGTGCAGGAAAATAAAGACGGGGCGCATCAAGGGTTTCATCCTCCACAAACAGAAGGACCCATCCACCTTTGTTACCCTCTATTGTCTGAAGGATCAGTGATCCTTAATCCTAAAAACTATTGTTTAAGTACAGACCCTCATTGTTCAAATAAAAACACCAACAACCAAAAGACATAAAAAAATAGGCTCCGGCCACGTCTAGAAATTTCAATCATTGCCCATTGATGCAGCTTTACTCTTTCGCTGCTTCATCACCTGCACCGCTACCACCAGCCGCTGCCTCCTCAGGATCCTTAGTGCCACTTGGGATAGCCTCCAGCGTGAGTGTCTCCTCCAGCTCATCCTCATCCCCAAGCTCCTTCAGCCTTTGCCTCCAGCTAGCAGTATCCCATTCAGCCCTTGTCGAAGGAATGATCCGTAGCCTCCTTTGCCATCTTGAGTTTGGCTTTTAGAATCACGATGGCAGCGGACAGCTTGGCCTCTTCTGTGACCTCCAGCCATCCTTGTTGGCCTGGATTTCACCCACCAGGATTTGCTTCTCCAAGCGACCATTCTCCTTCTCCAGCTGGGCGATTTTCTTCTCCATGGCAGCACCGATGGCACGAAGATTAGCCACCGTTTCCTTAGCCTCGGCAAGACGCTTGCTCTGGATGGTTTGGATCTCAACAAGTTTTTGTTAAGAGGAAATTGTTAGAATTCATGACGCTCAAATATTTTTAAAAAGAAGGATCCATGATCCTTACCTCGAAGATGAAGTCGTGGATCTGCTGTTCAATCCCAGGGACGTCACTGGATGGTGCATCTGGCTTCTTCCTCTTGGCTCCAGGTTTAGCTTTGCTGGTGGTGCTCCTGGTCCCGACTTGGCTTGGGCCTGTGGCCAGCTATTTCTTGATGGATCGGGGAACATGATACCTTCGACATCTCCCATGCCGAACCTGGTGGCTGATTTTGATGAGGATTTAGCAGCACCTACAAACATAGAACTCAGATAAGTATTCATTTTTAATTCATACTAAATAATTAAATACATATGTACATGCACACTTACTTGACATGGTGTAGGAGGCTGATGTTGTTTCTTCTAAATCTTTGATCTTTGGATGGAATGTTCTAACAGTTGAGTCTAGAGCCCAAAAGGCAGCAACTCTCTTAGCGGTGGTAGCAAAGTCTTTCGAGGTGTTGATATTGGTCATTACACAAAAAATGAAGGATCGGATATCCTTGGATTAAAATATCAAATTTTCTATGGAACGATCTTATAAATCCTTCATCCTACCCTCTATTTCCACTTTTTGGGAAGATGATCCCCACTGGGAATGGAATCCCTCCTGACGAAGAAGAATTGAACTTCTCCAATGGAATCATTTTTGGTAGTTTTGAGTATAAGGGTGGGGTTGTTGAGGCTTGGCTTTGAAGAGGAATCGGTGAGACCCGTGGCTAACCAGATTGTACAGGTGGTTAAGTTCAGCAAGACGAAGCTCTATGCCCTCTCTAGCGATGATCTGCTCAAGGGTATAAAGAACCTCCAGAGCATAGGCATGGCCTGGATGTAGCACAGGCCGGTAAAGGTGAAAAAGCTCTGGATGAAAGCTGAAAAGGGTAGGTAAAGCCTATTTGAAAAGGGGTAGCAGGAAACATACCCATGTGGATGATATGCAGTCACTCTTCATTGAAGAATCAAAGGGCCTAAAAATAGCACCTCCGGAAATAGGGGGCATCTGCTCGATCTCAGGATTAGTGAACCTGTAAAGTTCTTGCTAAGGTTCTTTTAAAAGGTTTTGGCTTTTGGAGGACTGTTTTTCCCTTGATCCTTTTTTGGTGAGGAACGGATCATGGTTTTGGTCATGATGCACGAGAAAGAAAAGAGGATTGAAACAGAAATTCGAGAGAAGAGGAGATAGATATTACCTGATAGATCTTCGAATGAGGATTTAAAGAAAGGAGATCTTGGATTTAAATGAATATCTCCATCCCTATCTCTAACCTATATATAATGATGATTGTTGCAGGGAAGGTCTTATCGCTCACGTCATGAGAGCAACAGCTAGTCCGATTGTAACGGCTAGTTTTTAGTCAGCGAGTAGTCCAGAATCAACGAAAATATGACTCATCTAGTTACCATTAATTCCTCATATTTTGGGGGCAATTGTTAGGGCATGAATTTTATGCTAAGGATCATCCATCCTGAGACTGGGTCTGGATCACGGATCCTTAACGGATAATACAGGGAGTCTAAGGATCAAGGATCCTTACTAATGTTTATGTTTTTAACAATTGTTCCTTGTGCATTTAGTTTACATCTGTAGGTATAAAGTGAACTAAGTCAACACGGGAATATCGGAGGAATATGCTGAATGTAGCACGTGCAGAAAAAACAATGACCGTTGAGGGAGAACGTGTGAAGCTGCATGGATTTCAGATAGTTTGTTAGCTAGATATTTTTAATTCTAAAAGGGGTAAACAAGCTCATGATAGAAATAGACGAACACACTCTCGCATACTCCAACTCAACTGGCGAAACACACACTTTCACGTTAGGAAAACATTGTATCGAGCTTGTTGCCATCAAAAGTTGTAATCTTTCTGGTTCAATATAGTTGGTGATCGGTAGTTTCCATCACCCAGGTTTTTTATGCCGGAGATCAACTCTTGATCAAGGGCTTTTTTCCTCGTACAAATCATTGTCTTCATTGTCACTTACTTTTAATATTTGTTCATACGCTTATTCATTTAACCAAGCACCTAACCTACAAACCAGATTTGGTTACATTATCTTTGATCAGATTTTTGACCAAAACATCTAATTATCACTAATTATTTTTTTAACACAAATCCTATGCATAATTAATCAGGATTTTTTAAAAAATATGTCTTGTTTGACAACTAATTACTATCACCTCATCAAACGATACACTTTTCATGTTAAAGCAATGGAGTCTTACAGATGCTAGCTAGAATCGTGCGAACCACAGATGCCACATTGGGTGGCCTTGTCAGTGGATTGTTTCTACAGACATGACTGTGGGAGTGAACCCGTACGAGTTAGTGTCCTCCCTTACGAGTTAAGTGCCTACCCTTTCAATGTACTTATTTTCATCTTTTGTTTGGTTGGCGTTTGGTGTGGTGTACTAAAATTAACAACACTTAAAACAAGAGGAATGGGATAGAGATCAAGAGATAACAACAATAATATTAATTATTATTTGAATTTTAATTTATCTACTTAGCTTATTTATTTGTTTTAAAATTTGAATTAGTGTTTATGCATTTGGGTAGGTTTATGGTTAGGTAGTATATAAACTCTCATCTTCATGGGTAAAAATAGCAAATTCTCCTTTCACCTAAATCGGATCTTTTCCCATTCGGGCCGGACTGGAACCACTTGAAGTACTCGAGGGTCGAAACACGTTCACACAATATTATTTCACCCAATGCAATAGCACCAACAAAATAACAACTTGCCCTTGGTAGCCACAGCCACCGTACACCACCGGCCGGAAAATATCCTCATCGGCCTCCGATCATCATGCCTCTTATAGCAATCGATTGATTCCGATCTTCTTCAATTTTCAATCTTACGTCTGAATTTTGTCTACAACAGCGTTGTTTCTCCGATCTCCGATCATCGTCTCCGACGCCGCCTGCAGCTACAGGTAACCGTCACTTATCCTTTCTCCGATCGAATTGAGCCGGTAATACGACCTAATTTTGTTCGTAAATCGATTATCTAGTTCTTATTCTGTTTCAGAATCGTAAATTTGTTCGAAAATCGAACAATTCATCTCAAACGTTAGGGTTTTTAATGTGTCTAAACGTTATCTATCGTTTTTCCGATCGATTGAGCCGGAAGTTTGACCTAATTATGTTCGTAAATCGTTATCTAGTTCTTATTCTGTTTCAGAATCTTAAAATTGTTCGAAGATCTGCCGTTTTATCTTAATCGTTAGGGTTTCAACGTGTTTTTAAACTAACATGTTAATAATACGTAATTAATAGTATAAATTTTTGGTTTAAATAACCTGAGCATAAAATTAGGGCTGACGTTTGAATTTGTGTCATGTCAGGTACAATCACAAATATATATATATATATAACACACACACACACACACACGTTTGTTTTTGATAACTAACAATAACTGTAACAATTTGACCATTGGTTGTCAAAGTAAATGCACACTTAAAAGTTATTGTTGAATTTGAATGACTGTAAGAATTTTGATTTTGTGTTTTGAAAGAACTTTTTAATGCTTGCTTCAGGGCTGCAATCCAAAAATGAGGTCAGGTCACCAAACAATGGAAGAATGGGGTACAAAGCCGATAAGAAGAATCCCTACCTTGGTTGATCTTTGTGTTCAAAAAGCTATAGATAATGTTAGGTATTTAGGTGATGTGGGAGAGACGGACCCATATCTTTTAGACCGGTTTTTACCGCATTGTACTGTAGAACAGCTGACGCATATTGAGGATTCAACCGTGGTAATTAATTTCTTTTGACATAGTCTTTTTCTAACTAGATGAGTGTTTATATTTGAGATGGTTTTAATATTGTATTGATCTGCAGGACCGAGATTTAAGCCCGGTTACTAATAAGCTGTGGAAGAACTTTTACACGCAACAGTTTGGCTCTAAGAGCACCAGTGTTGTAGTTGAAAGAATGAAAGAAAAGAGAGTTTCGTTTAAATGGAGACAATTGTATGAGGTATTGATATTTTCTTTCCCACCAACTTTATGGGTTTATTTTATTAGTGAAAAATAGCAATGCTAATGTATAGGTTGCTCAATCTGCAGGCAAAGTTAAAGGACGTGGAGGAGGCCCAACAAAAATCATTTGAAAGAATAAAGCAGCTGTATAAAAAAGAAGACGCGAGTAAGTTATTCATTTATTATCCTTGGGGACCATTGTGTGTTCACCCTTTTGCCTTGTGTTACTTGATTTTGTTTCTTGCACCATTGACTTATGTTTAGTGAGCTTTAAGTTGCACTTCACGATGTTGATGTCATTTTTAATTTAGATTTTATTTCATTGTATTGTTTTTAGTTGGTCTTAGTGGTTGTTTTGTATTGAAGTAATTTTCGCCATGTTATCCTTCTAGAGGATGAGCATATGGTGGTTTTTACTACAACAATAAGGTTGTTGTGACGAAATGCCATGGAGGATGAGGTACCCATAACATCGACCATGAGAGATTCAGTTTAAATATCCAGCAAATCTACTGTTATAGAGGTTGTGGACTGGTAAAGTTATGAAGAATCTAAAGTTTAGACTCATATATGTCAATTATATGTATATTATTCTGGATTTCTAGTAAATGCAGAACAAGGAGTATAACTGCTTTGCTGGTGAGGAAAAAGAAAACAAAAAAATATTGTGTAAAAGGGGGCGGTGAAGATTGAGAGTATGCTAAATGACACGTAAAAATACCGCACATTGTTTCTTGACACTAGGTGTACCAATCATATGTGTAGAAAAAGATTGCTTTATAGAGCTCGATGATACGAAAAAGACGAATTCTTATCAAGTTGAAAAATGGAAATCAATAGTATATTAGGATGTCTTTGTATGTGCAAGATGTGAAGACTAACTCACTAGGAATGGGTCTTAACTCTTAGAATAGATTATAAGATGCGTTGGCTTGATATACTCAACTTTCCTTTTTGACAAAAGAGGCACGCTTGAGGTTCCAGTGACTAGTGTTTCGAGTTAACATTGTGTGTATGTATACGCACGGTGTTTATTCTTGTTATAGTGTTGTTATTAAAGAGGAGTTCTAGTTGTGGCATTTTCGTACGACCATATGATGTTTTAAAACCTTGAATTTGGAAACAATGCAAGTTGTCCTCTTGTTGGTAGAAGAAATCAAAGTGCAACAAAACCTCTTGAACTTATATGTGGTCCTACATGTACCATGTCAAGTGGCAATGATAGGTATTTCCATACCTTTACTTATTTAGCTATATACTATTTGGGTTTAATAAGAATTAAAGGTGGTGAATGTACTTCTAATGAGTTCAACAAGTTTTTCAAGATGGGACAAAACATAAACTCATACTTCCATATAATCCTCAACACAACTGAACTGAGGAACAAAAGAACATATTGTTAAATATGAATTGAGCATACGTTAAAAGCCAAAGGCATGCTTAATCTCTTTTCCGGGAGAAGTTATCTCATGGTTTTGTTTATTTGTCGAATAAACCCCGAACCGCATTCTCAATGATATCACCTCAGTAGAAGCATGAGCTGTCTCAAACTAGACGTGAAACATTGCAAGGTATTTGGTGGTATCGCTTATGCTCATGGTCTTATGCAAATAAGGAAGTTAAATGATTGTCGTGAGAAGATTGTCTTTGTATAAGCAAGTGGGTACAAGTCATTCAATACAATAACAAAGAAAGTAGTCATCAACAAAGATGTGACTTTTGCAGATGATGAAAGTGAGAAATGGGATACCAACAAATAAAGTGATCATTTAAGGATTCGATTTTTATCTGTTAAGAAGATAAGGAAGATGAAGTTGTTCATGATCCCATCATGAATGAAGACAAGGCTCTGAGGTCACTAGTGATGATGATATTCACGGCTCAAAAAAGTTATTTGAAATTTCAGTTGTGATATCCTTATATCCGTAGGGTAATTTAGGAATGAAATTTAACTTTCTCTATGAATATGATTTCTATTATATATGTTG
This sequence comes from Scalesia atractyloides, assembly GCA_947069175.1. NCBI lineage: Eukaryota > Viridiplantae > Streptophyta > Magnoliopsida > Asterales > Asteraceae > Scalesia > Scalesia atractyloides. Next base: position 86,721,603 of record CAMTDV010000030.1, read on the forward strand.
TATATATTGTTATCTTACGTTAATCGTTCTTATGTTATGACAGAGAAGCAAAGTCGGCAAGTTCAACTGTGCACCAAGGTGCCTCCTTCCAGCAGCTATAAAAGGAGCTTCTTTGGAGGTACCCTATACAAGTTGCAGCTTTTCGTAACTAATATTATCGAATGTTATGAGCTTTATCACATTGATTTTTTTTTGTGAAATGTGACTGTTATGTAACTTCTGTAGGCCCTGGTAGCAGTGGTAATACAAAGAGTGGCATAATGAAGAAGGCCAAACAAGAATTTCTTAACAGGTACATGTTGTCACCATTGAAATATTGTATATTATGGTTCATTTTCGAAAGTATATTATTTATCACTTAAAGTCTTTATTAGAGATGGCAATCCATGATATAACCTGAAACATGACACGAAAAAAAACCCCGTTTAATTAACAGGTTGACTTATTTAACCCATTTAATTGAACATGTTGACCCACCTACCCGTTTATGATTAGAATAAAAAAATATAAAAATTATATATAAGTTCAACCAACCAACTTGTTTACAACTCATTTAAGCCGTTTACAACCTGATTACCACCTATTGATAACCCTGCCAACCCTTTCTGACTTGTTTAGATGATTGGGTTACACAGGTCGTGTTCGGGTACACGATCTTAAATGTTTGGGTTAGGGTTGATATTGACACGAATAAGTCTACGGGTCGTGTTCGGGTTCATCAGTTCAACCCGCCAACCTTACACGGCTGACACCGCTAGTTATTATCTGGTTTGGTTGTTTTCTTGACAGCCGAGAGGTCCAAAACCGATCTGCTATGAAGAAGGTTACGGTGCATAACAATCGCAGGTATCTTTATAGTATACAAAGAAATAATAACCAATCTTCATGGATCGTGACTTAACGGTTGAAATCATAATTTATTGTACAGCACACCAACAGCAAGGAGACCAATTCATTCGACCCCGTCTATAAGGAAACCAACTCATTTACCTGGAAAATCTGCTGCTTCTAGTTCCAAATTTAGCACACCAGCAGCAAGGAGATTCTGAAAAACGTATACAAGTCGCGTAAAAATTGATTTAAACGTTCAAAAGTCGGTGTTCGTTTCTCTATTTACTTATGCACCCAGTTTTCTTTACTAGTACTGTACCAACCAATATGTTTGATAAGCTGTATCCCAAAAGTATTCAGTTTGACATGCATATCGTTCCATTTCAATTTTTTAAGCGCTGGTTAGAACATAATAGCGAGTGCTACAGCGAACAACCTAGCGTAGCACTCATTTGTCTCTATTTGATTTTGGTGCCTCTGTAGTGGGCAATAGCAGGACTTTCAGTTTTTTTTTCTGCTTTAATATAAATAGCGAGATTTTATAGGTAAAAAATAGCAGGATTCTTAGGTTTTCTGTTAAGCATACATATAAAACAACGCATAAAATAGCTTATTTGGATGTAATATACAAATAAAATATTTCTAAATTTTTCTCCTAGTGTGTCGCTAAACATAAAATAGTGCCCGTTATTTCATCGCTATCGCTACGTAGTGTATAGGTAACTTGTCGCTATCGTCCGCTATTCGCTATTAATAACTATGGGTTAGAAATAGTTTGCATCAAGATTTATGAGTTAGAATGGGTGGAGATTGGTATACAAGTGAGAAATGGAAGGCTGTGAACCCAATGGACTAAGGAAATGCAATTGTCATATCTTCTAGTTGTCTACCTGCGCGCTTCCTTTACATATACACCCGAAGATGAAAGCGGAATTCATTGATCTCGTGCTCAAAGGTAGAATATGATGTAGGCTTATTTTGGTCTCTGTGGAATGGGGTATGAAAATGTATTTTGGTGTTATATCCTGTTAGTAAACTGTATGAACTAATATTATGGAAAGGATAAAACACAATAAACATAAGTAGTGCATTAAAAAGATATATAAAACATAAGATACTTATCAATTGACGTCTGTGCAGATATTAACTTAAAAAGATATATAAAAATATTAACTTTGACTGCAAAATCTGATTAGAAGTTATCTTTGTTAATAAATAACTATACAGAAGTATATAAACGTTGGAAAATTTTAAAACTTACCATTTTTAACTTCTTCGACCTTACAATTTCTTTCAACACGTCCTGGTAATTAACTCTTGTTTCTTTTTTAAACTCAGCCTGTATCCAAACTCACAAATATATAACTCTTGTTTCTTTTTAACTTTTGTTTCTTTCAACACGTTTTGGTAGTTAACTCTTGTTTCTTTTCTGTGTGTTTTTAAGCTTTTTTAAGTAGTTTTGGTTGTTTTTACATTGGTTCTCATGGTTCTCGCGATAAAGATCGTTTTCGCATGAACCCTTCTCATGGTTCTCGCGATAAAGATCGTTCTCACATTAACCCTACCCTATATTTACCCTATATATGTGTGTGGCACTATTTTAGATGAAAGACTACTCCTAAATGGATTCAAAACCCAACCTCCTACGTTCTAGCAACTATAGAAAATGAAAAAAACCATGAAATCCCTTGCAGTGTTTGCCAAAAACTTATATATTGCTCCATTTATCTCTCACTAATCTTAGAAGTCAAATTACTCACCAATCTTTCTAGCTCGCTTATTTCTTCGGATGTTCCAGCTTCCAAGTGCGACGTGCATTCTAGCCTACGCCTCTCTTGTGTGCTAAGACTCGCACTAATTCAACCCAAGCTATAACTTTAGTTTGAGGAAGAATCTTTGGCATGCATAGGATCTTTTGCACAATAGATGTCATAAGTCATAAATTTTAGTCAAAAGTGTTTTTTTTTTACTTTCTGCAAGTTAGTTGCATTCCAATTCCAAGTGTGACATTTTAACTTGTAGCGAGTAAGATGTTTTTATTACCCATTAACAACCGAATATAACTTTCATATGAGCAACCGTCACTGGTGACTCGTAGATCAAAACAGCAGTTCAACATGGCCTTGATTAGACATAATAGTACAAAAACTAAACAACAATCATTAAAATGAATTATGAAAGAACTTAAACTAGATTCAGGCCTGGCCTTTCTTCAACTTCCCTTAAAGTCAACACACAGACACAGCCAAGTCAAACCGCAGACCCTGATAACCGCCGCTTTGTGGCATTGGAGACTGACACCTGTCCTAGTTTATCCGCAACAGCTCCAGGCGATGGCATCCGTTCTTGAGCAGGAATGTAATGTCGCATCCATACACCCGTGTACACCTAAGGACATCCCACCAAGGTTTTATATATACGTAGCAACATATGTGAATAGGTTCGTGTTGCAATGGCTTTTTTTAGTACAAGTTGGGTTGACCCGCAAACTCTTTTTTTATCCCATTTACATCGTTTCATTTCGTTGCTAAATTCTTTGAGTTAACCCCTTTGAGATAGCACGTAATCCAAATCGCCCCGTTTCAAAAGTAAAAAGGTGGAAATCGAACAAACCTGTGCGGGCCTCATGATCTTTGTGTCGGATCATCAAGGGACTCGCGCCAGTGTGACAAATAACCCGCCATTCGAGGTATGGCAAACAAAACAGGAAAGAATTCTGTTGGGAAACCCATTGCCCTGTTTCAAAAAGATAGCACATCGATATACAATTTTATAATTTTTATTATACAGCATACGGAAATGGATGAAAAACATCATAACAACATACCTATAAATTAGCCCAGAATAAAAATCAACATTCGGGTACAACTTTCGTTTAACAAAGTACTCATCTGATAATGCAGCTTGTTCCAACGCAATAGCCACCTGTTGACAGCATGTTAACAAATGAATATTCAAAACAATATGAAAAAGAAGATATCATTTTATAAACTTCGAAATACCTCGATAAGGGGATCCCTGCCTACAATTGAGAAAACCTCTTCTGCTAGTTTTTTAATAACCTTTGCTCTCGGATCATAATTTTTGTACACTCGGTGCCCAAAACCAGACATTTTTCGCTTCCTATAGACATCACCCATGAAAAACGATCATCGTTAAGTTCACATCCATTAGATTATTGTGTTAACGGTTTAGTAACTATATCAGAGAAAAAAGCCAACCTGTTTTTCACACCTTCAATGAACTCTGGGATATTGTCAACAGTTCCAATCTCATTTAGCATCTTTAGGACCGCCTGTGACACAAAGATACCACAAGAAATTTAACAAATTCATTTTGCAGGTTCATTTATTATAAAAAAAAATAAAAATAAAAAAATGAATGTGTTGAAAAAAGGAACCCTAAGTGTTATTTTATGCATACACGATACAACCTTCTATAACATGTTTAGTATGTCACTGTAATAATTCAATTTTTGTGAATAAGATAAAACAGAATAACTATCTATATAAATAATATCAGCATACCTCATTTGCTCCACCATGGAGAGGCCCGTATAATGCTCCAACAGCTCCAGCAAGAGCCGTGTATACATCAACACCACTGCATGCACATCAGATAACTATTTTTTATATTTCTATATTTAATTTGTCTCAATATAATTGTCCAATTTTAATACCTTGATGCAAGATGTCTTGCTGCTGCTGTGGAGCAGTTCATCTCATGTTCAGCATGTAAAATAAAGAGAATATCGAGTACTCGAGCAAGTCGAGGATTTGGTTTATAAGACTTGTCACCTCTGCAAGTTTATAAAGTGCATATCTCAACTTTATTTACATAGTCAAAATGCGCAACCATAGCATTTCCATCATAAAAATAGGTAATAATTACAATGAATCTAGCATGTATAAGAAGTTCTCTGAGTACGATAGGTTGCTTGAAGGAAGAACAGGAGGCCTCCCTGCCATCCTAAGATAAGCTGCTGCTGCTATAGTTGGCGCCTATAATTAATAATTAATAATGTATAAACTAAAATCATCAAAAAAGTACGATAAATAGCCTTAAAAAAAGGTCAAAACTAGTCAAACCTTCCCAAGTATGCGCACTATTTGCTTGTCTCTCACTGGCTTAGACTTGTACAGATCTTGACCCTACATCAACAAAGTAAAATTGAGAATGTATACAAAATTACAAAGAGAAATATCGAAATTATATCAAGTTAATAATGTTTGAAAGTGGAATAACTTACTCTAAGAGCAGGGTTTGCATCGGGATGGAATATAGAAAGGGCGCTCATTGCACTGACGAGAACACCCATTGGATGAGCATCATGAGGCATGGCATGTATGATATCCTGCCACACACGTGTTACGTTTTTAAGATAAAAAATCATCCCACATCAAGAAACCGGCAAAACAATTGTTATATAAAGGAACTGAAAACAAGTCATTGTGAGAACATATGCAAAGTCTATAAACTTGATGAATATGGTCTCAAATTTTTATAAAACATTATTTGCTTGATACCATAAAAAACCAACATCCTTTCTTATTTTACACACAAAAAAAAGTCTCTCAGCCCAATTTTGTTATACTTAAGCAGCTAAAATTGTCAAAAAAAAAAAAATGAAAAAGTCTCTCAGCCCAATCTTGGTATATTAAATCGAAACTTGTCTTGAATACACATACTTGTGACATTTATTGTATGATAATGACCAGTTACCTCTTAAATTGGTCAAAATGATATGGCATAAATTATTTTGTGCAAAAATGTTGAACATCACTTCATCTAATTATGTGGGTAACAAGTCATTATTTAAAACTTTTTTTTTGCGCAAGGACGTGATATTCTAGACAAATATAGCTACGTCAATATAGCATGATTAGGTTTAAAATTTTAGTACACCAAAATTATGTTGCTAGACTTTTTCATGTAAAATAAGAAAGCATGACGGGTTTTTATGGAATTTACCATTTTACCCCACATTAATTTATCCAAATTTGTAAACAAGATTGAAAGCAAACCCATCTTACCAAAATCCCTTGTGGAACAGCTGAATGTTGTGCTATGCTGAACTCCCAGTCTGCTAATTGGCTCTGAGAAGGTAAGTTTCCATACACTGCAAAAACAAACATTAGTAAGCTAAAAGCAGTCAAAACGCATCACAAAATTCGAGAACACATACAGTGAACTGTTAAATATACAACAAGTTTCTAGGGCTTACTTAAAAGGTATGCTACATCCAAGAATGAACTACCCTCTGCCAACTCTTCAATCGGGTAGCCTCTGTATCTTAAGATCCCTTCATCACCATCAATGTAGCAGATTGATGATCTAACAGGAGCTGTGTTAAGGTAGCCTGGGTCATAAAGCTTCAAACCCTTATCATGGTTTCCTGTTGTTATCTGTCACAAGTTACATTTAGCCCCGTCGTCTATTAACTATCAAAATGATTAGCAGACTCCTACGTGGACCAGCTGGACAGAGGAAAACAGGACAGAAAAGTCCCAATCATAAAAAGTAGCATAATTTGGGCTACGAGTGAAGTTACGGGGCCAATAAGGAGTAGACAGAAAGATCTCGACAAGCCAAATCATGTGACAAACGCCATAGGCGGTTTGGCCTAGCTGTCGGACCCGAACTTCATTTCTAGTGTAAACAACTAGTAAATCTTTAATGACCTTAACTTACACGAATATTTATGTCTCTAATTTATTTTTCTGAACGGCAAATTAACGTACTCCTAAATACTCCTATACTTTGCAGATTTAAACCCTCAACCTCTTTAATTTCATAATTTAATTTTTCAGTTGTTATATTCTAAAATTTGACTATACCTGCAAAAGTTATGCATTTATTTATACTCTTAAGTTTTAACTATACCTCCAAAATTAATAATTCTCACTCTAATTTAATATTTTACGATTTGTCATAAATCAGTGCACCAGATTAATGTAAATTTGTTAGAACAAAAATATATTTTTATTACAACTGTAGGGTCATATAATAAATTTATTAAAATCAAGGGGTTTAAATAAAATTATGAATTTAAAGACAAAAATTGGGTAGGGTGATTCTATTTATACCAAACTTTTTACTATCTACACCAAGTGATGTGACATTAATAAAATCAAATTTGTGTTTTTCTTTTATAACATCTGATATATAATGTTTTAATATAACTTCTGATATATAATGTTTTAATATAAAACGAATACGGTTTTGTAATGTGCTTATTTTTATCTACGTTTTAATAAATTTTATAAAAAATGGAACATAAAATTTTATAACGACTTATAAAACGTAATATTTGATACGGCTTCGTTTTTTATAAAATTTATATCAAAACGTAGATAAATATAAGCACATCGCAAAACCATATTCGTTTTTTATAAAACATTATATAGCTGAAGTTATAAAAGAAAAACACAAATTGGATTTATTAATGTCATATCACTCGGTGAAAATAACAAAAGATTGGGTGTAAATAGTAGAACCCACAAAAATTATTTACTACTTTCAACATATAAGAATCACGGTTGTACAATATATAGTTATAAAATTGTAAATCATTATTTACAAAATTGATAAATATATTCTAGTTTTTTTTTGAACAACTAATTTCTTTTAGTTCCTTGTTGTCTTGAACCGACCTCTCCTTTCCCAACCTAGGTATTTAATTCACTCTAGTTAACTAGAGTGGTTATATAATAACTAGTAATTCAGATTCAACTCAAAAAAAAAAAAAAACTCAAACATATATTTACAAAAATGCCACTGCTTTGCTTATGCTATGATTCTATTTTTATTTGATATTATCAATCAAAACTTATGAAAATCGATAAAACTACCTTCTTCAAATCAGTAGCTCTGACGGTACCTTCATCAGAAACCGGAACTTTGTACTTTTTACCGGTTCTTTCATCAACAATCACCAACGAACCTTTCAAATTGACCGGTGGCGCTACAAACACCTGTGCAGAAACCGGTGATCGATCCAGAACCGGTATAATATCATTTGATTCAACAGAAGCGGAAAGATGAGCTGATAGAACAGCTAATCTGCTACGAGCAATCACACTGGAATTATCTGCTGTTTTATATTCCATTTTGTTGAATATTTGGATTGTGAAACCCTAATTTTGGTGCTGGAAATTGAGCGGTTATGTGTATTTGTATGTGAGAGTTAGTTGCTTGTAAGAGAGTAAATTGCAAAAAACATCATTTATGTTTCCTCAAACTTGCAGGTTTCAGTCTTAATGTTTAAAAGTTGCTAAAAACAATCTTTAAGTTTATTTTTGTTGCAGGTTCAATCCTTTACAGCTAACCACGTTATTTTCTTCAGTTAAGTTCCCTCACATGATCAACCAAAATGACGAATATACCCTCAAATGTTATACATGTAAGGGAACTTAACCGAAGAAAATAACGTGGTTAGCTGTAAAGGATTGAACCTGTAACAAAAATAAACTTAAAGGCTGTTTTTAACAACTTTTAAACATTAAGGCTGGAACCTACAAATTTAAAAAAACATAAAAAATGTTTTGTGCAATTTACTCCTTGTAAGAGGATCGAGAGGAGTTTGATGTTTTAATTTATTATTTTTTTAATTTAATGTTATTTTTTATTTTATATTATTATTCCTAGGAATGCTACAATTGACAAATTGGGTGAGGTTTATCTCTATGAAATTGTTTTTTCGATTTTTTTTAATTCTGCCTATAACGATTTATTTTTTTTAACGATTTATTTACATATTATACGACATATATTTTATAGAGAGCTTTTTATAATATAACTTTTTAAATTAGTCTTGGCATTTCTTGATTCTTACAAAAGAAAATTGTCAAAATAATCTCAATTTAGTGAACTTTATTATATATTGTTGCGATTTAAAGTTTTAATTTTTTATCACCAGAAAATTATGGAAGTAGTTAATTTTTCGGTTGTGTTATAGCTCTTTACTCGTGTTAGCAAGCACTTACGTTTATAAGTCGTGATATAGGAATTTGTTATAACATATCTACTGCTCGCGTATCAGACTTTATGTTACTGGTCAAATGAAATATGATTGAAATTGTTAGTAAGTTGTAATAGAATGGTTGAATTGGAATTGTATAACTAACGAAACAACTTGCTTGAAGTTAATTAATATCGTTGATATGTCTAATTGTGCCAAAGGGAGGTTACAATCCGGACAAAGACATGTCAAATTTGTACAATTACCTCTCTTTCTCTTGATTCTATATTTTTCCTTTGACATTGGTATCGGAGCACCAATGAATCAATGGATTACAAGAATGGCAATGAATTTAAGTACATTGCAACAGAACTTAAAAAGAATTCAAAAGAACATGAAAATATGATGTGACGGTCTGAGACAACATCGTTGGTAGTAGTAGATTGATATGAACAATCAAACACATATTTGAAGACATTTTATGGAAAGATGATGATGCAACAAGAATCGTTTGATACTTCAAATTTGAATCATAGGGTGTCAACCATTGACTACAAGTGATAACCATTGAGCAAACAAAGCAACATCGCCACCACATATCCCATACCCCTGCACTCATTCGACATCACCTCCTATTGTACCCGATTATATCCAACATACCGGTTAAACCATCCGGTAGAACCAGTTAAACCCGGATGAACCGCCCGATACACCTGGTTAAATCGTTTCGGAGTCAAATCTGGAACGGTATAAAAACTGAATTTTAAAACATTGCTTATATATTATACCCTTACTGAAATTTGAAGACCACTTGTGATAATATATATTAATATGAAAATAAGTGTCCTAAAATAGTACAAAAGTTTATCAGCTAATACTTTTAGCCATGACTCAACAAATCTCTTCAGAAAGGTCCAAAAACTCTGATGTACTTTTATCCCCTTATCACAAATCAAACGAAGATTTTTAAGAACCTTAAACGTTCCAAACTAGTGTTTAACCCCCGCGTTGTGGGTGTGGGGGTCGCAAAACCGTGTTAAGTAGTAGGTAAATGATGATCAAAACCGGGAAAAATCGTAAAATATAAACGCAAATTTATATCGTCACGTTACATAACACGTAGACAAAAACAAACTCGAACTTATACCACAAGCTGATATAAAACGTAGATAAACTCGGATTCGTACCGAGAAATTTAACTTGAAGACTTAAAATAAAAGGCAAAACTTAAAAGGTTAAAGTAAAATATAAAGCTTGAGGACTAAAAATATAATATACTTTCACTACATAACAAATATAACAAAATACAAAAAAAAAATTCAATATACACAACCGTTTTCCTCCTTACTTAAAATCATATGAAAAGGAAACAAATGGCATATTTGTAAATAAATTTTAAAAGAGGGTTTATTTTAGTACTGTAGGTAAACATCTACCTCAATTTAAAAAAAATTCAATATACACAAACCATTTTCCTCCTTACTTAAAATCATATGAAAAGTAAACAAATGGCATATTTGTAAATAAATTTTAAAAGAGGGTTTATTTTAGTACTGTAGGTAAACATCTACCTCAATTGTGTATATATATATAATAATGGATATATTATTATAATTTCCATGGAAAAAAAAAACATTTATGTCACTGCATTTCCAAAGGGCAACGAGAGGGATAACTTATTGATACAAAGAAGAAAAAACAACCAAATGAAAACCAGCCTGGCCAAAACTGCTAAATGATCAGCTGTTTTTAATGCCGGATGCGATGTATTGTACACTGATATCATCAGTAATAGACCATTGACCGGTCAACAGGTCGAAATCAAAGCCAGCCATCTCTTCAACCTGAAACAAAATTTGGTCAAATAACCAAACAAAAAAGGAATATTAGATTTTGGTAATCCAAACTATTCAACGTTGGCCGCTAATAGTCCCAACTTAAAAAATAACCACTGATAGTCCCAACTATTAACATATTGACCTCCAATGGACCCTGACTGACATAACCCTAACGTTGTCGGTCTCCGGTCGCTGAAAAACGTTTTTGGCCCGAAAAGTCCTTATTGGCTGGAAAACTCAACCTTTACGTCCCAAACCTCGTTGTAACCTTATTATGGACCTTTACGAACTTTTTTTTAGTAAAAACCACAATTATTGAGGTCGCCAGAAAACTTCATTTTCCCTGGAAAACTTCTTTTTGGCTAGAAAACTCAACTTTTTGGGTGAACAACTCAACATTTTCGTCACATACCTCTTTGTAACCTTAGATTGGACCTTTAGGAACATTTTTCTAGCCAAAAACGTTTTTCCGGCGACCGGAGACTGACAAAATGTTAACGTTGGAATCAACCGGATAAAAAACGTAGCAATTTGTGAGAACTCCTCACGACTCTTTATATATTATTAAAGAACAAAGCAAAACACCCAAGTAATTACATAACCTAACCTATCTATTTATACTAAACTAATTACTTGCTTAACAAGCTATCCTAAACCAATACCAACTCTAATACTTATTTAACATATTAATAAAATAACTAGATAAACATAATACTTTAAAATAGTAATTATCTCTATACAATTATCTATTAGTTATTCTTTTCTTCTCTTTATCAGCTCACTATCTTTATCTTTTATTCCGCTTTATTTTATCTCGAACCATTAGGATTAACTCTTCAGTTAATAGTTGAAAAGTGGTTACTTTTGAAGTTGGGACTGTTAGCGGCCAACGGCGAATAGTTAGGATTATTAAAATCCAATATTCCAACAAAAAATGAACTCAAATTATGCATTTGCTTACAGAGATCGAAGCGCATTGCAGTGTCAATGCTAGTTCTTCAGGTGTTATAAAGCTCGACCTTGATGCGTGCCCTTGGGAAGCTGTTAATATATGATTTCTCAGCGTATAAAAACTCGAAAACTTGGAAGCCAAAAAGGCAAATGGAAACATTAATAGCAGGAAAAAAGGGAAAACTGTTAAAAAAGAAGTTATTATCATACCCATTGCAGGATGTACTCTGCTGCAACAATTGTAGATGCATACGCTCTCATAGACTGTCGAGATGACCGTAGCTCCATTAGATACAGTTAATGCTGACAAAGATTTGCAAAACTCAGCAGGGGCTGATACATGTTCGATTACCTGATCCGTACGAAATTAAACTAAAACAAATGGGTAAGAAGATTAAGGGAAAAGGATCAAAGAACTACTACATAACACATTATAACATTTTTCAAGTAAAGAATACATGAGATATGGACTAGTACATTATACCTCTAAAGCAATAACCGCATCAAACTTCATCTTTTACAAAGTAGTAACAGAAGCATCTTTAAAAAATTTGATTTGTAAATAGATGGATACTATTACAATGGGATATTGAATTTAAATAACCCCAATTTTTACCAATTGACCGATAACACTCCCAACTTTCGATTTGTACACCAGCACTCCCAACTTTCAACTTATTGGACGATAACATCCCTAACTGACTGAACCCTAGCCCAGTTAGTTTTTCCTGATGTGGCATCTGATGTGGTCCTTTTTGCTGATGTGGCATTTCTTGATGACGTGGCATTTTGCTGATGTGGCACCTGACATGGCATTTTTATGACGTGGCAGCTTACATCAGCTAACTGGGTTAAGGTTTAGTCAGTTAGAGAGTGTTATCAGCCAATAAGTTGAAAGTTGGGAGTGCTGGTGTACAGATCAAAAGTTGGGAGTGTTATTGGCCAATTGATGAAAGTTGGTGTTATTGAAATCCAATATCCATATTACAATAAGATTAAATGCATGTTGTTGGCTTCACATAAAGGACATTAGCATGATAACACTTAAATGTGTTTTACACACACACATATATTATATATATAGAAGGTACCAGCAGTTATGCAACGATATTCAACAGTGGAAGCTACCGGATCCAAATCCTATAAAAAAAAGTGTACATGTGTAAATGAAACTCACTGTGTTCTCCTCAAATGGGAGGAGACAATAATTTATAGAATACAAAATAGAATCTGATGATACATGAAGGGACTATGAGTAAATACAATCATAAAGAATAATAATAAATGGAACTATAAAGATGATAGACGAATACCCCCCTCAAGAAAGAGGTGGCGGACCTATACGAAGCATGCTACGAAAAGCTTCAAATAACGAGCGAGGAAGACTTTTCGTGAAAATGTCGGCCGCTTGGATGGAATGAATCTGGTGTGTAGCTTCCCTGATGATACAAGTTCTCGTATAAAGTGATAGTCAAGTTCCAGATGCTTTATCCGCTTGTGAGAGATAGGACTTTGAGTGATAAAAATAGCACTTTGATTATCACATAAAATGGTAGGTCGAACACGAGGTAACGCCGAAAGCTCTTTTAGGAGGTGTGTAATCCAAATGATTTCAGCTGCTGTATTAGCCATAGCACGATTTTCCGACTCACAACTGGAGCGCGAGACCGTAGGTTGCTTCTTAGCACACCATGATACAAGATTCCCCCCCCAAAAAAAAAAATCGAGAAACCATATGTCGAACGCCTAGTCTCAAGACATCGGGCCCAATCGGCATCTGAGAACCCAATAAGTGAGGGCGTCGACGGTTTTGTAAAAGTGAGACCAAATGTTAAGGTGCCTTTGATGTAGCGAAGAATTCTTTTTACCTCTTGGAAGTGCCGATGGTTGGAGCATGAAGAAACTGACTCACCTGGTTAACAGCATAGGATATATCAGGTCGAGTGATAGTTAGTAATGCCCCAACAATGGAACGATAAAAATACGGGTCTGAGTATGATTCCCCCGTAGATGTAAATGATATATTTGGTGACAGTGGAGTCCATACAGGCTTTGAATCCAACATGTGTGCACGGTCCAAAATTTCCTTAGCATATTTGGCTTGATCTAAAAATAAGCCATCATTGGTATAGGTAACTTCGAGTCCAAGGAAGTAGTTTAGGGCGGCTAAGTCTTTGATTGCAAATTCCTTATTTAAGCACTTGATGAAAGACTCGAGAGTGTGTTCTTGATTACCTGTCAATATTAAGTCATCAACATATACTAATAAATACATGATACATGTATCCTTTTTGAACACGAAAAGAGACGGATCAGCTCGACAACATGAAAAGCCACTTTGGAGCAAAAAATTGCTCAACCGGAACTTCTGGTCAAGCTCCGTCACTGTGTACGTGTATTGTATAATACGAGATAAGAGGTATGTTTATGTATAAAGTGAACTAAAAAGACGCCGCAGAAACATTATAATTGCATGATTATTTGCATGTGCTAGAACATTTTCTCTATTTGGTGATCATGTCATTATGGATTCTGAATGCTAAACATGTATAATAATATAAGCGATTAACAACCGATGGAGGAAAGGAAAATGATACCCAAAATGGCTGCAAAGAGTCGACCGAATAAAAGTTAGCCGTGCAGGATTCATGACATGTAATGGCTTAAAAGGCCCTTCCAGATCCCACCTGTCCAAAGAAGATATCTTCTCTATTAAACATATGACAATGTTAAGTGTATCGCCACTGGCCTAATAAGTTATAACAGCTAATATTTGTAGCTCGTTTGCAAATTCAAGGATTAAACAAGAGGTGTCTGCCAATGAAGTTGACTAGATCACTATGGTGATAAAAAATAATTAATGGAATGGAATGTTAATGGAATTGGAATCTTGATTTCACTCCTTATTTTGTTGGTTTCAACAAGAAAATGAGTTAGAACTAAACAACAACATAAGGAAGAAAATCTAGATTTCAATTACATCCAAATTCCATTCCATTCCATTCTACGAAACAAACACACCTAAATTACAAATCAAATTTCAGTTTCTGCGCGAATTCCATTCCAATTCCATTATAATCCATGAAACTGAACACTACCTAAGTGTGTCAATACTCAATAGTAGCGGGTTGATGGTTTTCGGGTTAGTAGGTTGGCGGGTTGATCGCTTTCAACCCAAACCCAACCCTTCTATTTATTTATGTGGTGTTGGACCCACTTGAATTGTGTCTTTTTCGGGTCGAAACTTTTAATGTTCATTGGGTTAGGTTCATTTGTGAACAACCCCCTTGTTTTTGAACACTAGTGAACTAATCCTAGCTCTTGATTATCAACACACAATGTAAATCAATGGCCAGGATTTGATGATGAAAATACACTAGTGTATTTTACGATTTGATGATGTAAATCAATGGTCAGGATTTGTTCACTCAGTTCACAAATACACTATGTGTTTACTCTAGAACCCTACCCATGTGAGTAATACCTAATGACTTAGTAACAAATTACACAATGAATTACTATGGCTTAATGAATCATTTTTTTTATTGTAATTGGTGTGCTCTTAATTGGTTTTTGTATCTTTATCTCCATTCCCAATTAACAAACTTGGTTCTATATATTTATCTTGAGAATCGGTAGTAAAACTAGTAAACAAAGTTTCTGGAAATTAAGAGGTATTGAAGATTCAAGATGGAAAATTATTTCACTTTTGGAAACTAATAATTAGAGGAAAACTCTATCAATCAATCAATCGTACCCAATATAATCTCACCCACAACAAAGCTATTGGTAGGGTCTGGGAGTATAGGATGTAGGCAAGGCTTACCTCTATCCTAAGGGATAAAAAGACTGCTTCCAGTGAGACCTCAGCTCCAAAGACACATCCAACCACAAAAGTCAAATGCAACATAAATAGGCACACAACTACTCTAAAAAATAAAAAAGATAAAGCAGGTTACGGAAAAACAAAATAAACAAATAACTAAAAATTCTTTTTAAAGTATCAAACAGAAACCCATTACATAACATATCCGCACAAGGAAACGCTAACATGCGAAGGCAACCAAAATAAATTGAAAAGCTAGGTCCTAGGACAAGACTCTAATACCTTACCTAAGTCTTACTAATTTACTTAAAATCCTTACCACTAAATCAAGTCTTTAGATCCTATCCTCAACCGTCCTCCGAGAGGTCATCTTGTTGCTCTCTCCTTTTTCCCTCCCCAATTAACGGGAAACTAATAAAAACAAACAAGTTTTAAAATCTTTTCTAAATAATCCCTTCTAAACTCTAAATATGTACTTCTTAAAAAAAACCCTTGAACGAGTAACAAGTTAACCCCTTTATTAAACGGGTCGTGTACGTGTTAACCCATTTATTAAACCAACTAAAAACGTACAAAAAATAAGCACGAAAACTTTTACATTTGACCTAACTTCCTTCAAAAAAAAGTTTTTGTCGAAACGTAGACCAACTCGTATTTATACTTGACACATAAATAAACTTAGTTTTTTAGGTAAAGAAACGAAAGGGATAAACTTGAGTGTGTCAAAATGATATTTTACAAAGTTCTTAAACACAACAACAATTTAGTTTCTTAAACAGAAATTAGCTAAAGAAAAATTAGTTAAATATGTAAGGATTAGTTTGAATAGATAAAAATTGCAATTTTCAAAAGTCAATGGGGGATAGAGGTTAATACTGTAATTCTCATAAGTTGAGGGGTTGTATGATGGGTTAAAAAGGAAGGGACCATTTTTGTTAATGTCATGGACTTTTGAAAGATTGTTAAATAGATTAATAGTATAAGGGTTAAAATGCTATTATCAAAAGTTAAAGAGGTTTTAATAAAGTAAAGGACTAAAAATGAATTTTGTGAAACTTGTGGGGTTGTCGTGGAATTTCTTCACCCGACTTTTAGTTTTAAGGTAGTACCAGTAATATGACCCACGGACGATGCGCCGCGGGCCCATTGCAAAATTCAAATGGATAAGTCCAAGCGTCATGTCATGCATTTAATATATGAAAATGCATGTTTCAACATACTCGGTTCAGCTTTTTGTAATCTATATAAGCATTTCGTTTGAATAAAAAATGTAAAGTAAATCAAATTTATACCATAGCTATAACGTAGCGTATGAAATAAACATAGAGTATGTATAGACAAATAACTGACACCATTAATCAATAGGGCTTATTATAGCTTTAAAATATAGGAACCACAAAAAGAAAAAAAGAAAACATGTTCACATGAAGGGCAACCATGAGTGTTTTGCAAAGTGAAATAACCAAAGTCGCGAGGTGTAAACATCAACGACTATGGTTTTTAATATAGATATATTAGGTATAATATAGTTGTAACTTTACCTGTCATGCATTGCTAGGGGTCGAAATGTAGAGTAACCTGAATTTATACCGTCGGGTGAAAATGTATAATATTTAACTACGCTTGGTTTGGTATAAATTTATGTTAAAACATAGACCAATTGAAAACGTATATAAAATAAGTACGAAAACGTATTATATTTGAGCTGATTCGTTTCTATAAAAGAGTTTACGTCTAAACGTAAACCAACTCGAATATGTACCGACGCGCAGATAAAAATACGCACGTAAAGTTACTTTTTTAAATATAGGAACGAAAGGGGTAAACGCAAATAAGTATTTTTAAAAATAAATTAGCGTACGGAAATTATCGAAGAAAATAGTAGCTTAAAAACGTATATTATATATGGTATAGGAACAAAGTTAAAACATTAGAAACTTAAGGGTTTAATTTATAAAAATTGTAATGTGTAGTAGTACTCTAAAATTTAAATCTGTCATCTTATGAAACTTTGAGGCTAGTAAAGTCAACAAACATAAATTGCAACATGTAAAGCTTGATGGTGGTTATGAAGAAACTATTACAGTATTGTAAAACAAACTTAAATTACAGTATGTAAAAGCTTGGGGTGTTTATGAAGTAAGCATTGCAGTATTGTAAAAGTCTAGGGAGTGCATTTGAAACTTTGAGGCTCCTAAAATAAAACAGCAGGCTAGGAAGTAAAACTATTATTTTCTAAGACTTTGAGGTTATAAAGTAAGGGCTTAAATTGAAATTTTAAGAAACTTGAAGGGTGAGTAGAGGCAAAGCCGACGGAAACCCACCGACTTCCTCTTTTAAGATAGTTAGATAATGAAATATATTCAAATAAGCCAAGTTAGAGAATCCTTTGAGTATTTTATGTTATTTAGCCGCAATGTAAAGCGTCACGGCGCCGTTATATAAGATGGAAATTTGATGCAAGACAACTAGCAGCCAAAGGTGTGGAAGGGTGACGTGGTTGGACCCTAGCGAATAAGATTAACCATGTGAATGTGCCGTTGGTACAATGCCATTAACCGTGTTGCTTTTTGTGCAACAATAGTTCCCATTAGATATTTTTTTATTATTTTTTTAATAGTGTACAGTTAGAATGACGTTAACCGAATTAATAGTTAGTATGTTAGTATAACCAAGTTAGTATTAAAATTCTTTTTTGCCTGGATTTGAACTCAGGACCTTTAAGAAAAACAAAGTTTCTCATCTCCCGCTTAACCACTAGACCAAGAAATCAGTGGTCCTATTTGATAATTGACAGGCAGATGACGTTTTTGAAGCCAAATCCAACTAGAACAAACTAAACCCATCCAAAATCAAACCAATATATTTGAGTTTTATATATATATGTTAAAATCAGAGTTTCAGAGTGGATTACCGAAAAAGACTATTCTTTCATAATTGTGTGTTATGTGTTAAGATTACAAATGCAGGGCTCCTTAAATGGTTTACAAGAGAAACATAAAAAAGGAAAAAATTGCATTGCTTAAGAGCCGGTTGATTAGGCTGTTGATTAGTTGGGATGTCCGGCTGTTGATTAGCTGCCATAGGCGGTTGATTAGCTGGGATTTCCTCCGAGGTTTGACTTTCCTTTCTAACACTCCCCTCAAGTTGAGTAGTGGGGTTTCCAATACACAACTTGTCTAAGCATTCGCCTAAGACTCTCCCACTGACAGCCTTTGTTAGTATGTCTGCTAATTGATCTTTTGATCGAACAAACGGTAGTTCAATTGTACCATCTTCCAATTTTTCTTTGATGAAGTTCCTATCAACTTCTACGTGTTTAGTTCGATCATGTTGTACTGGATTTTCTGAAATCTGAATTGCAGCTTTATTATCACACATAATCTTACTCGTTTCTCTTGAAGGAAAGCCAATCTCAGCTAAGAGTCTTCGCATCCACATGGCTTCTGTTAGACCTCGAGCTATACCTCTAAATTCAGCCTCTGCACCTGAGAGAGCAACCACCTTTTGTTTTTTACTTCTCCAAGTGACAAGATTCCCACCAACTAGAGCGAAGGAGCCTGCTGTTGACCTCCGACTTCCCTTATCTCCTGCCCAGTCTGCATCAGTATAGATTTGAACATTTAGGTGTCCATGTGATTGAAACAGGACTCCATGACCCACTGTTCCTTTGAGATATCTAATAATTCTCCAAACTGCTTCCATATGGGACTCTTGAGGTTGGTGCATGAACTGACTTACCACCCCTACAGCATATGCAATGTCTGGGCGAGTATGTGAGAGGTATATTAGTTTTCCCACCAGCCGTTGATATCTTTCTTTATTTGCTAACTTTGCTCCTTCCTCCATATAGAGCTTTTGGTTTACACTCATAGGAGTGTCTGCTGGTTTGCAATCTATCATTCCAATCTCTGCCAACAAGTCTAGGACATACTTCTTCTGATTAATGAAAATTCCTTGTTTTGACCTTAGTACTTCAATTCCGAGGAAATACTTCAGCCTGCCCAAATCTTTCATTTCAAATTCGGCAAACAAGTTTTCTTTTAGTTTTCCCATTTCTTCTTTATCGTTCCCTGTAATGATCATATCATCTACATAGATAATTAGGCAGGTTACGAATTTTCCTCTTTTTTTGAGAAACAAAGTATGATCGGCATTACTTTGTTTATATCCAAATTTTTTCATAGCTACGGTAAATCTGCCAAACCAAGCCCGGGGAGATAGCTTCAAACCATAAAGAGATTTCTTCAGACGGCAAACTTCTCCGGATTTGAAATCTTTTGTGAATCCTGGAGGAGCATCCATAAATACCTCTTCATCTAGATCCCCGTGTAGAAATGCATTTTTTACATCAAACTGTTGAAGTGGCCACCCTTCATTTGCGGCTATCGAAAAAAGAACCCTAATTGTGTTCATTTTTGCAACTGGGGAGAACGTTTCAGCGTAATCAATCCCATGTGTCTGGGTATACCCTTTTGCTACCAGTCGGGCTTTATATCTCTCAATTGTACCGTCTGGTTTATACTTAACCGTATAGACCCAACGACACCCCACGGATTTCTTTCCCAACGGAAGAGTACACTTTTCCCAAGTATTGTTCTTGATTAAGGCTTCCATTTCTGTTTTCATTGCTTCCTTCCAATGTTTAGACTTTAAAGCTTGATCCACGTTTGTAGGAGTTTCTTCAGAATAAACAGATGAGATAAACGCTTTGGCTTCCTTAGTGAGATTTCCATTAGCTACATTAGCTATAGGATAACTAGACCTTCTTGGCTCTTTTCCAGGAGAATACCGTTTCGGAGGAACCCCTCTGTTTGTTCTAGGGGGTAACACATATCTTGATGGTGATTCTTCTTGTATGGATTCATCTGCCTGTAAATTTTCAGCTTGTTCTGTGGCAGTTGCATGGTTAGAAGTATTGGCTTCGGAGTCATTAGAAACTCCAAAAGTATCACCATACTGAATAGGGTGAGTATTACTTACCTCGGATACCAGGTTAGGAGGAACATTAGGGTCTTCAGTGGCACTGAAATTGAACTCTGGTGACTCTGTAGTTGGTACATAGGGAACATATTTCAACCAACTTAGTGTGTCTGAACATTCATTCTCCCCTGACCACTGAGTTGGGAATAGTAATACTCGGTTTCAAGAAAGTCACAGTTTATTGTGGTGAACATATGACGTGTCTTTGGGTTATAACATCTGTATCCTTTTTGATTCATTCCATACCCAACAAAGACACATTTTTCAGCACAAGGGTCAAGTTTGGTTCGATCTGATTTAGGTATGTGAACAAAAGCGGTACATCCAAAGATTCGTGGTTGAAGAGTAAGGACTGAGGGTAGTTTGAAAAATTTTGAAAGGGTGTGTAATGGAGTGTTAAGTTTGAGGATGTTTGTTGGGAGTCGGTTGAGAAGATAGGTAGCGGTAGCAAGGGCTTCAGGCCAAAAATGTTTCGGGACCTGGGATTCAATTAGGAGGGCTCGTGTCATTTCCAGCAAAATGCGATTTTTCCTTTCAGCGACACCGTTTTGTTCTGGGGTGTTTGGGCATGTGGTTTGGTGGATTATTCCCTTGTTTTGAAAAAACAATTTAAAGGAGGTATTAACAAACTCACCGCCATTATCGGATCAAAAAATTTGGATGTTTGTTTGAAATTGGGTTTGGATCATGGCGTGAAACATAGTGAATTTTTCAAAGACTTCGGATTTGTTTTTCAAAAAATAAACCCAGGTCATTCGGGTACAATCATCAACGAACATCACAAAGTAGCGAAGGTTTTGTCCCCCAAGAACGGGGGCAGGACCCCATACATCAGAATGGATTAATGAAAATGGCAAAGCAACCTTAGTATTATTGGGTTTAAAAGTTTTCCTGTGGCTCTTTGCTAAAACGCATGTTTCACAATGTGACAAAGAATTAACTGGAAATAGTTTTGGAAATAAAATATGTAAATAACTTGTAGAGGGATGACCTAATCTTCGGTGCCATAGCCATGCTTCTCGTTCCGATGTACCATGAGTTAACATCACAGCACCATTTTGAGTTACTTCGTCCACATAATATAACCCTTGACTTTCAGTGCCACGCCCAATGATCGCTCCCGTCCTGATATCCTGTAAAATACAAAACGTAGGGTACATTAGGACAATACAGTTGAGTTCTTTAGTGACGTGGCTAATGGAAAGCAGTTTATGTGACAACGAGGGAACATAAAGACAATTAGAGATTTTTATTGTGGGTGAAATCTCAATAGTCCCTCCCGATTTTACATCCATTATCCCTCCGTTCGCCGTTTGAATATGTGTTTTTTCTGGTTTAGTTGTTGAAATAATATCCGATGACTCATAAGTCATTGTGTCGGTTGCGCCACAATCGAATATCCATCGTTTTTGTTTTTTATGATGTTCTTGGGCCATATTAGCATTCCCACTATTTCCAGGGACCAAATGTGACATATTCAATTTTGGGTTATAAACCCATGGATTCGAGTTATCCGCCCCAAACCCATTACCTTCTCCTTCATCCTCTCCGCCATTACCTAACCCTTCGTCTTCTTCGCCTGTTGCGTCAGCCATTCTGCCGAAACCAACCCTACTCCGGCTTCCATCTCCTGGAACCTCTTGGTTGCCGGTGCTGGGTGATTTTCCTTTCTCGTGAGCAGTAGCCTTTGTGCCCTTCTTGTGACTGTCAGACCACCAATCGGGATATCCGACGAGTCTGAAACATTGTTCCTTGGTGTGCTTAGTCATGCCACAATGGTCACATTTGAGATGAGTTTTGTCATCTCTGCTTACAGATCCAGTTCTTCTTCCGTCAAACCGTCGGAGCCCTTTCGATGCAAGTCCTGCCCCTTCTATTTCTGTGGCTATTAGACCTGCTGCGATACCCTGTGCGTCATTGAGAGGTGTTCCGAGAATGTTCTGGTGAGCGGCCTCCTTGCGAACAGTGGCATATGCGGCTTCTGCAGTCGGAAGTGGTTCCGACCGGAGTATTTCCCTCTTTATAGGGTCATACTTCCGGTCAAGGGCATTTAAGAACTGGAAGAGTTTTTGCTCAGTTCGGATTTTGGAGTATGTTTGAATATCCGTTGAACAAGTCATCGGGTTCAGATCAATTCGGTCGATTTCTCCCCATACGCCTTGGAGGGTGATCCACAATTCTTCGAGAGAAGTATTGTTCTGTTTGATATCATTCGCTTTGACATGGGGATTAAAGGTTTGGAGCTTGTCCCGTCCACTGCTATATGTGACTACCAAGGCATCCCACAACGATTTCGCTGTGGGAAACTCGGTAAGGTTACCCGCAAGAACAGGTTCGATATTCTGAATTAACCATGAAAAAACGATTAGGTCATCTTGCTCCCACTGTTCGTAGGTTTCATGATTTTGGTCTGGGGGATTTGTGGTTAAATGTTGCAGCAAGGTTTTTGATTTTCCGCCTATGGCGACTCGAATCATTCGGGTCCATAGGGGATAATTCTGGCCGTTTAGTTTCAGATTTATCTGTAAACTATCAGATATTTTGGGGCTTTTTGACTGGGAATTTTTGAGAAGGTTGGCTAGTTCTAAGGTGAGATCACTACTCGAGTTACCGTCTCCGGACATGGTGACTCGGTTGTGGCTCGGTTGTGTTTTGGGTAGATGATGAGCAGACTAAATAACCCGCTCTGATACCATGTTAAAATCAGAGTTTCAGAGTGGATTACCGAAAAAGACTATTCTTTCATAATTGTGTGTTATGTGTTAAGATTACAAATGCATGGCTCCTTAAATGGTTTACAAGAGAAACATAAAAAAGGAAAAAATTGCATTGCTTAAGAGCCGGTTGATTAGGCTGTTGATTAGCTGGGATGTCCGGCTGTTGATTAGCTGCCATAGGCGGTTGATTAGCTGGGATTTCCTCCGAGGTTTGACTTTCCTTTCTAACAATATATATATATATATATATATGTGTGTGTGAGAGAGAGAGAATTCCTCCATTCAAAAAAGATGAGTTTTAGTTCTCTAAACCAACAAAAGAAACGCAACATAAAATCAAGTCCGTATACAATGGATATCCAGAATACAATGGGATCATCCAATTTCTATGCATATCGAAGATCTTTTACGTCATAGGATAGGAAGATGATTATAAGAAAACTAGATATAAATGAGAAAATGAAAAAACTAGCAAGAAAGGTTTAAAAACACACCAATTTTTTTTCTATTTTTTTATTAAAATTCGCCATTTATTATATATAAAAAGAGATTTTTTTCAAAAAAAAAAATACCGCATATGTGTAGTACTTATTTTTTATTTTTATAAATTAAAAGTAGTGATTTTTAAGAAAAAAATTGAAAAAAAAATTATGGTGTGGTTTTTAGGCATTTTTAGTTAGTTTTTTGTTTTTCTTATTTAAACTAGTTTTCTCGTTATTCATCCCCCTTAGGGGACCCGGGGTGGAAGCTTCTCCCCACGTGATGGCCTGTATAACGCGTTTTCATGCCACCGCCACTCAATGTCATAACGTGTTAATTTAATAACGCGTGGTATTTTTCACGCATGATGGGGTATCGGTTGGTGAGGGAAATTGTTGGTTGGGGGGGAATTGTTGGGTGTGGTTGTGAGTGATGGGCATTTCCACTAAAATGGGTTGTGAGTGATGGAATAATGGTTGATGACATGACGGAACTTGATTGGAAGTTGTGAGTGAGTGATGGGTGATCGGTGATGACCACCCCTACCCCCTTATGCCATATGACCATATCTACAATATATGATGCTTATCGTAGTCACCAAACTTTATTTTGGGAAACAAATATAGTTTTCTTATAACTGATAAAGGTAAAAAGAAAATACTTACTGCTGTAACTTGTAGACATGAATCTTACAATCTGTTAATTAGCATTTGTATAACAAATAAATAATACAAATAATATTGAATGAGAGAAAGAATATACAACCATGCACATACAAGTAACTAATAAATTATACAATACGATGAGCAGATATATAACATATATACACGCTCATATCACATGCTAGACGGCATGTTGTACTCATACATGTATGTATTCATGGGCACAGCGGTTACATCATGGCTACAAGCCGATGAATCAAAGTCTAGAAGCCATGACTCAAGGTTCCTGAGCTCAATCTCATTCATATAATCCATGACCTTATCTTGAGACCATTGCAACCCTAATTCTTCAGATGAACAATTACTAGAACCATCAAACTGCATGAACATGTTATCCAAACTCGGATCCGAGCTAGAACAAGGCTAGGATCAGGGCTTTGATAGTCCATGACCCTATCTTGATCAGACCATTGTAACCCTAATTCTTCAGATGCACAATTACTATAATCAAATTGCATGAACATGTTATCTAAACTTGGATCAGGGCTATCATGGTCATGGATTTGGATCACATGAGTTGGTTCGGATGACATGACATGCATATTAGGAGGAGGGGAGAAAGATGATGGTTCTGGTGAATGTGAACCGTTGCCGGTAAGCTCTTGAACTAGGGTCTTGAAGTTGGAAGAGTTGGTTATGTAAACCTTTGGTTTCAAGACTTTTATGAGGCTGTTGAATTGATGTGTGGGTTGCTTTTTGGAGATTTTTAGGGAGGGTTGGGCGAGTCTTTTAGCCATGGTTTACTTTGGAATGATCAAACAGGTGGTGATTGTAACGGAGGATCCTAAGAGGTATTTGTATTAAGGTGAAATGTGAATAGAGACAAATGGAAAGATATTTGTAAGATGCTTAGAATGAAGGGTTTTCTTCACAAAAGTTTGCGGTTAGTATTCAATATTCATTGATGTTTTGAGTCAACATCTTTGCCCAATCTACTTGGACATGTTTTATACCTTTGAAAATGTTTTATACCTTTGAAAGGAATATCACAAATACTCCCAAACATGTGTGAAGATATATAAATATATAATCTCTAATAATATTCCCTTTATAAGGGAAAATATAAAGTAATCAAACAGGGTCAATCCTAAGAACTCAAGTGTTGTGTCTGAGCCTGAAAAAACGTGCCCTCTAACAAACGATGATGGTTACTATCAGTCAAAGGCTTGTGTCTTTTGATCTTCACTAAAGGCCATGCGTAGTCGTCAACACCCCACTCTTTGGCGTTTTGTGTCATGTGGCAGCCCAGTCAGCAATAGGGCGTTTTCTAAAATGGGTGTAGTGGGGATGTGGGGCATTATCTTAAAAGGGGTGTTAAACAATTAAATAAATAAAAAAACATCAAAAAATCTTATTGGCTAAACAAAAAGAAGCATGCTTGTGATTGGTCAACCTCATTGAAGCATGACATGGTTTCAAAAACGCCAGGTCAGGTTTTTGAATTTTCAAAAAAAGCGCTCAATAGCGCCTGGGGGTGAGGGTGGGGCGTGATTTGTTGGTTATGCGTAATTCCTTACGTGGCAATGTTATCAAATGGGTGGGCTTTTTGCCTCTTATTGTTATTGTTATCGTCCACCCATGCCCTGCTTTGTAATCAAATAAAGTATTGATCACAACTTTAATAAATTATTCCTAGCTATTTAGTGTCATAATTTCTCTTTGAAAACTTGCATTAAAATCTAATCTAATATAAAAGATAAGAAGTTGAACGGTAAATATTATTATAATATTCTTTTTGTGGTTCATTATCAAAATATGGGTTTTGTTTTGCTTTTTTTATTTTTTTTAATTTCAATTTTGTTATTTTATTACTATTTTGATATTTTAATATCTGAAATTTTGAGTATATCGTTATGGCTTGTCTATTTTTATCTACGTCTTGATATAAACTTTTCCCGAAGCCGACTTTTTAGCTTTTTTTTACCTTTCATCCTATGGTGATGCTGTGACAAACCAAACGATACCGATGAAATTTCCTACACGTAACGAACCAAAACAATACTGATGGAATTAGCGATGCATCACACGGAGGAATGTGGAATAATCGATGCCCGCCGCAAAGCGGAGGCTTATTAGAACGCTAGTCTTTTAAATTAAAGGAAAATATTATATGTATCGTATAAACTTAGTGAAAAAATTATATTCATTTAGTGCAAACACTAGTTATGCATATAGCTCTAATACTCCTAAAACTTGTTTTTAGGAGTATATATGATATAAGTTGGAAGATGATTATATACAGGGTTGGACCTATAGTACAAATAACCTAAGCTTGGACCTAGAGCTTCCAAAAAAAAATAGGGTCTTTCTAAAAAAATTAATATGCTAATTATTAATAGAGTTAAATGCTTGGTTGGTCCCTGTGGTTTGCAAATCTTGCAGACTTGGTCCCAGTGGTTCACTAATTACACACTTGGTCCCAGTAGTTTCAAATTTTGCACTCGGGTGGTCCTTACCACTAACCTTTGTTAGATTTCTCAGTTAAGTATATGCAAAATTACTATTATACCCCTCGTTTTCTTCATCCTTTCTCTGCTACCACCTGCAACTACTCTGCTACCACCACCCTCACCCTCGCCGCCTTTCACCGCCATACCACTCCGGAATAGACCTTCGGAATTGTCCCGCAAAACCGGTTCGAGTTTATGACTAAGGCCAGTTCGATGATCTTTCGGTTTTACAAACATTGACATTGCCACAACCAAGATCTCTAATCAATTCGAATCATCCCAAGAGTTTTGGTTACCGCAATCTTGACGGATTTAACTTACTGAGTGTAGTCCATCTACATCGGCAAAAAAACCCCACAAATCTGGTAAAAAAAGAAGACCAAAAATATGCACAACCAGAGTCTCTAAAAGGATTTAAAACATAAAGATTTACTGAAGAAACATTCCGAAAGCATACAAACCATAAGAAAAAAGTGATGGGAGTTTTCAATAAACAACGAAAGTTGAAAGATATCAACAACTAAAAGCAATCGCCTCCAAAAGGGCTGCCATGAACTTCATCTGTGTTTCTTCGTTGATTCTTGAGAAAGAAGGGACATGTACAAAAAGGGATTTATGACCGTTGCGTTCGGCAAACCGGAGAGAATGATAGTATACATAGTTGCACACGAAACGCCCTGCGTCATCAGAGATCGTTGCGTCACAGCCTTTGATGTTGTTTAAGTACTCCAGAATGGCATCAACAAAGCAAGCAGTCTTCGAGTTTATGACTCGAACCGGTTTTGCGGGACAATTCCGAAGGTCTATTCCGGAGGAGCTCGGTCTGTTACCTCCAGTAGGTAACCAGCAATGTCGCCGTGGTTGAGGTCTATTCCGGCGAGTCAACGTGTCGCCGCTGGTCGGAGTAGACCCATCGGTTTGGTTTGTAACCATAATGTGACGACAGTAATCCAACGGTTTTCTTCGTTCCGTTAACTGAGAATCTGGTGGATGGTTGTGGCAATGGGGAAGATGGCGGTGAAAGGCGGCGAGGGTATTGCTGAGTGGTATGGCGGTGAAAGGCGGCGAGGGTGAGGGTGGTGGTAGCAGAGTAGTTGCAGGTGGTAGCAGAGAAAGGATGAAGAAGACGAGGGGTATAATAGTAATTTTGCATATACTTAACTGAGAAATCTAACAAAGGTTAGTAGTAAGGACCACCCGAGTGCAAAATTTGAAACTACTGGGACCAAGTGTGTAATTAGTGAACCACTGGGACCAAGTCTGCAAGATTTGCAAACCACAGGGACCAACCAAGCATTTAACTCTTATTAATATTAATGCAAAGTTATTGTTTTAGATCTGTTTGAATTTATGCAGGCAAACCACTCTTTATAATAGTTGTGTCAGATTTTTGTTTGGTTTCAAACACGGATAAAGGCGTGTCGTTTATAACAATCAAAGAAGAAAAATGGGCTCAAAAATTTCATTTCGCCTTTGGGCTTTCAAAAAGTTAAAACAGCTCTGTTTTGAAATAACCCAACTTACAAGATAGCGAAGGTTCGAATCCAATTGGCAAAACCTCTTTTGATTTAAAGTGAAGTCCCCCTTAAAATTCAAGGGTTCAAGCCTTATAAACATTGTTTTTCAAAATAAAAAATAAGCTGCATTTTGTTAGTCATTCGACTCCAAACAGAAAAATAAGGTAGTTATTAT
The DNA here is from genome assembly GCA_947069175.1 of Scalesia atractyloides. Lineage (NCBI taxonomy): Eukaryota > Viridiplantae > Streptophyta > Magnoliopsida > Asterales > Asteraceae > Scalesia > Scalesia atractyloides. The sequence goes on from CAMTDV010000030.1 coordinate 86,750,053, forward strand.
TCGCATAACCCTTCCCTCTATCTCTTTTATACATAATATACAGAGAGAGAGAGAGAGAGAGTGTGTGCAAAAGGATGTGGGAATAAGATTTAAGGATAAAAATAAAACTAAAACCAGACTTTTTACCATTTTAAAATGTAATAAAACGTGGTTTTCACTAGTGAACTGTTTTCCATTACCTTCAAAGTAACTTCAACTGGGTTGTGAATATTTTAGAACTTATAATTATCATATTACTAGGTTATTGCCCATGTGTACACGCGGTTTAATAAATAAAAATACTTTAATTTTTTTTGATATTTTAACAAAATAAAATAAATATAAATTAATATAAATAAAATAAACTTAAAAATACTTATATGTTTTTTAAATCACATATTAACTTAAAATATCAGGAGAGTTAAATAAATATGAGAATATACCAAAGTATACAAATACTTCCTAAATCCCTAAAATATTTCCTTCTACACAACATTAGATGTTTTATTTGTAGAATTGTTATTTAAGTACATCCAACATCTTAACTCTAAAAGTCTTGTTTGTTAGAGGAAACAAACCCATCATATTTATAATCATATCATATACTTACATGCTGTATCAAAACAGTTGAACCGCCATCATCCGCAAAAAAAAACCTCATAGCAGCCATTAATACACCACCATTAGTCATTCTTGACACTCCTAGTTCACAACATTTATTTTTCTCTGTCTTTCCTTCCTTTTTATTCTTCTTCTTCATCTTGTTCGCTTTCTTACCAAAACACCAAAAGTTCGCTTCCCTATATACTTGAGATTTATACTAATAATTAGAATCCAAAGAGTTACAAAAAAAATCAGAATCAAATAAATAATAACATGTTTATATTTGTATGGAGATGATATAATAATATATTACCTTTTAGATCCACTTCACAAAAAATTGATAGCATTGGATGTTGCAAGATCATAGTTGGCAGGAGAAACTGCTAGTATAATGCAATTAGGTTGCAATGACAGAATACCCATAACTTTAAATTATAGTATCTCACCTACATAATTGAAAACCTTTTGTTCATTTTCAGCAAACTTGAAGTCAACCTAGTTTTCAGCAAGTGATGGCCAGATTATAAAGAGACAATCATCTTGAATTAGATGTTTACTGTTTACTAGAACCTTTGAAAAAACTTTTGTAGACAACTTACCGTAACTTTTGCCCCCCTGTATCATAAAATTTTTAGCATTAGAGATGATCATCAAAAAACACATTCTAATAAATTACACATACAATATATACTTGTTCATCCAACAGAATCATGTCTAATACTGGGATTAACAGAGCTACAGAAGTACAAAGCAACGCTTAAATAATAAATACATCATCCAATCAAAATCATGAGAATCCAATTAGATAACACAAACAATATATGATAAAATCACAAAAATGGGAGTTCACCTGATAGTATTTCTTCTAAGAATTCATTGATGGATCCGCGATGAACAAAATAAAAAATGAATAACTAAACGAACAAATCGATGCTATAAGACAAAGCATCCTCATTATCACAAAATCTTAAACGATGAAACAACAAAAAGTAAATTACAAACTCAGAAACTATATCTTATAAGACAAAGCATCACATAATCAACAATTAAACTGACAAAATCGACATACCTGAATCAATCATTCGGATACTATATCGGCAAACAATCTCTCCTACCACCAATGAGTAGATTACAACATCCTTTTTGTCAATCTCACACCCATAATTAAACAAAGAAAAAACCTACAAAAATTGAATAAAAACTGAAATTAAAGAGAATCAAAATGAGTTTTTTATAATACACTTATAGGAAACCATAAAAACCATATATTCAATCTAACAACAGAGAAGCGCGATGATGTTAACCGACAGGATTCAATCTAATTGGATTAATCTTACTGTAAATTGGAGTGCTCCCAACGTTATATCCTTCCGAAACTATCAAATCGGGTGATGATGCAAAGAGAGAAACGCCGATGATTGATGGTTAGGGATCGATTCAAAGCAGTTTAGGATTGATAGTTCAAATAAAAGATTCAGAGAAGCATACCTGGAAGATCTGGGGACGATCACTCTCTGCTAGGGTTACCGTCAAGCATAACCTTCAATGACTTCGTCGCCGTCGATGATCTTTAGAGAGAGAGAGAGAAGGGGATAATAATTAGGGTTAAAGTGTGAGAATGAAGTGTATGTACAGTGTAAGTTTTTGTATTTTAGGTAAGTTAATTAATAAATTTGGATCCATTCATTTTCCAATCGCGTCGTCATCCATATATGTTGGCGGGAAAAAGTATTTGAGGTGAAACCAAACACCATTGAATTCCATTCCAATGTTTTTACATTGTTCATTCATTCTTCTAAGGATAGAAAATGTGTTGCCTTTGAATTGTTTATTCATTCTTCTAAGGATAGAGATGTGTTGCCTTTGAATAAGATTTATCTCCAAACAATGGTATATTATTTTCAAAAAAGACTACCTTTTTTCTGTTAATGTATTTTCTTTTTACGTGGACTCATCCTTGTAGAACTTTTTGAAGGTTTGCATATGATTCTTCATCATCCTCAGGTAATTCAAAAGTGTTTTGACATAAGGGGCACTCTAACTACTTTAATCTCGACTCGTAACATCAAAATGTACTCTAAGTACTCATTAACTAGTAAGTGGTGGTGCCGCCCCATGCCACAAACTATTTTTTATTTTTAATTTAAAGAAAATCAAATGTTAATATAAAAATAAACTTTATTAACATTAAAAAAATACATAAATGAAATTTTGCTCGAACCGCCACCTCTTGATTTTTTTGTGAATCCATTGTAGAGAGTTAATAGGGTTTTGGTAATGAAGGATTTTGAGAGTGTATGTGTTTAAATTATGTGGGTGAAAGAATAATATATATAGTATTAAAAATAGGTTTATATTTTATGTTATTGATTTTGAACGATGCTCAACGGTCGGAAATCTCGAAACCACCATCATCATCATCTCACGCGGGTATCTCTCCTAGCCTCACCAACCCGCTAAGTAGAGTTCTCACTATTTTTTTAAAACCAAGTGGGTTCCTAGAAACCTACAAAAATGGAGTTGGATCTGCCCATGTAAACACTTTATATGTGCATCTTTAGCACATATATTTCAATTGTTGTAGCTGGCAAAACGGACATTAAGAGACAACATATGAACATCGACGACATAACACATGACCAAATGGGACAAAAGTTACACCATAATATAAATCAAAATTACCAATAAATGATCAGCTTGACTAGATAGTCAATGGTCCAGTTTTTACCGGTGTAATAGATGATGCAAATTACTTAAAGAACGGAGAGCATGTCTGAAGAGAGCGAGAGAGATGGCACAACATACATCATACCTTAAACAAAAACACATGCACAATAAACTCCCTAAAGTTTTTTCAGAATCAAGTGAGAACCAAATTGAGGTTGCAAAGCAGGCAGTGCGTGAGGAGCATGTGAGTAGGATGGAGATAGCTCAAAGGAAAAGCGTTGTAGAATCATTGCCATAGCCATTTTCGCTTCAAGTATAGAAAATTTCTGGCCAATGCATATGCGTGGGCCAGCACCAAACGGAAGGTACACAGCTTGTCCCTTAGTACCCTTTTTAACACCATCAGAAAATCTTTCAGGCTTAAACTCTAACACATCCTCGCCCCACATATCTTTGTCGTGATGCAAAATCAATACGTTAATTTGGATGATGGTTCCTGCCAGTAAGGTTAAGTTACCTACTTTAGTTTCTTCGTATATTAGCCGTCTAAGTACTACTGCAGGCGAATATAGTCTGAGAACCTCGTTGAAGATCATGTTCATCTGCATACGAGAAATAAGAACACTTGAGCATATTCTAAAAATAGCGATTAATATATGGTTTAAGTTTTATAGTAGGAATTGAAAACTTACAACTTTTAGATGACTCAAGCCATCAATATCCGGTTTTTTATCTCCAAAAACTTGTAAAACTTCTTCTCTTGCGCGTGTCTGCCATTCTGGGTATCGACCTAATAAAAACATAGTCCACACAAGCATATTTCCGGTGGTCTCTAGCCCTGCAAAGTAGAAAACCTTGCATTCTTGAATGACGTCTTCAATGCTTAATCCAAAACTTCTATTTCCATGTTGTTTAATTTCCTTGTAATTGGAATCCAGAAGTATGCCTAGAAGGTCATCATGGCTAGCTTCCCCAGCTTTCATCGCAACAATTCGTTTGTTGATTATGTTCATTATTAAACCCTTCACTTGTTGGTCAATCTCTTTCATCCTCTTATTGTTTTTTGTCGGTAGAAATCTATAAGATCTTAATTTTTCAGCGCAATAATATTGTAAGCTGAATTAAAGAATGGAAACTAGATTACCTTGATCCCGGAATGTAAAGTGAATTTGCAGCCTTCACAGTTAGCTCTGCTAGTTCTCTTTGAAGTTCAAAAATCTTCCTTCCTTCCTCAAAACTGCTACCAAACGCTGTACGCGAAATTACATCGCTTGCAAATGCTATAAGATAAGACCACACTTCCACTTCACTGAAACTTTCTTTTGTTAAAAGCTTATCCCATTTGTCAATCATCTCACTGCAACTCACATAAAATGCTGGTATCATATGCTGCAAAAGAATTTTAGACGAACGTCAACTCAGTGGTTTTTGTTGCGTAATAAACTAAGGCTACATCCATAGTTGTCAATAGCAGCTACAGCGACCGCTATAGCGCGCTATGTAGCGAGGCGACCAACTGTCGCTATATGGGTCATAGCGCCCAATAGCGTGAATAGCGACAGTGATGTTTTTATTTTTTATTTTTTTTATTTTTTGATGTAAATAGCAGTTAGATATAGCTATAAAATAGCTGGATTTAAGGTTTTTGTTAAATGTACATGTAAAATAGCATATATACCAGGGTATTTTGATATAATATACATATAAAAATTTTCAAAATTCTTTTTCTAGTGTATCGCTATTTATAAAAAAGCAGTCGCTATTTGTCGATATTCGCTATGTTGCATATAGGTGTCTTGTCGCTATTCGCTATTAATAACTATGGCTATATCAATCATGTAACAAAAAAAGGAATAGCAATAAAGTAACCTTGAGCTTCTCCATATGGAATGCAGGATTGATGATTTTCCTATGTTTAACCCATTGATCACCCTCAACATCGACTAATCCTCTAACTAGCAACTTCGTTAATGGATTTCCACCCCTTACCTTTTGATATTTGTTATAATCAGCCAAGACCTCTCGTATCATCGCAGGATCAGATATGTGTACCACTGGTTTCGTTCCCAACCATGTAAAACAATTCTTACCTAAAAGGACAAGATGTTAATCAATTTACAATGTAAGAAAAATGAACACACACACATATTTCTGAAACAACTTTGTTTCACATCTGAAATTACATTGTTCAATAAAAAAAAGTGACTTAAGGACTTCTTATTAATATTTCGAAGTTAACAGAAATCGTTTCAGCTGTGAAATAACATTGTGTATTATAACAAAAGTAAGATGTATATATATCGACAGTTACAAAGACTTTTTGCTAATATTTCTAGCTAAACCAGAGTTGTTTCAAATGTGTAAAAAAAAAAAAAAAGTTGTTGAGAGTAAACATGAATAAAATGATTAATTAAGATATATAATTCAAAAATTGGCATAACTAAAGTGAGGACAAGTTATAAAGTATTGTCACAGTTCATATTAATTCAGTTGAATCTCCATTAGTCAAATTAAAAGTATTACTAATTATATATCGATTTTTAAAATAAGGTGGCCACAATGCTATTAACTTGAATAAGTGTGTGATTTTCAAAAGTTTTAAAATATGTACTGCTATGCCAGGGGTAAGACCACACCAACTTGAAGACATTTTGTTTCTTCGTGAAAAACTTGTGAAGGACTAGTAGCCAACTACCATATACCGGTGCGGGGTCAACTAAACCTATAGTTTTTTTTTCAAATATGTAACGTATATAACCGTTTTCTATCCGACCCCCGATATATTGAATGTCGACCCAGAAACTTTTTAAAATTTATTTAGAAAAGATTAAATCTATACTTGTTGCATTTGAAAATTTGAAAAACAAAATAAAAAGCAAAATAAAGAAATAGTATATATCAACTGAATTAAGTACTTTACGTATTCTTTCAAAATGGTTATTGAACATTACATAACTTTTTCGTGCTCATGATTACCTCATTTTAGTCTTTGTTTTTACTAGTTGGAAAGACAAGTTATCATTAGTTATCTGACCGACCTGACTTCAACCAAAAATTTGGATTAAGCGATATTCGACCATCGGAAAAACCGCCCCGGTGAATAAAAGTCCTGAATCTGGCACTGTAGTCGCGGTATCAAGAAATGTATTAAATGTGTTCCTCTCAAGTGGGTAGATTCCAGTCTCATCGTGTATAGTGTTGTTGATTAGGATGTAGGGTGTGGCTTAGCGCCACCCCGTCACATCACCGAAAATAGTGCCCTGGGGCGCCACCTACCACCCCCGCGCGTTAAGGGGGGGGGGGTACCCCATGTCCGCCAGCCCACTGACAGGCGTGAATGGGTGCATCTGGTGGGCCCCATGCCTCTTAATCAATCAGATTTTGTTTATTTTTTCTTTCTTTTTTAATATTTAATTAGGTGGGGACTTTATCACACAAGATCATCGTTAAAGGGGACGCCATTTTTATTCAAAAATCTACGTGGCGTGATAAAGCCTTTAGAGGCTTTAAACCACATCCACCAGACTTAGAGTAGGTTTACTCTGAGTTAGGCGTAAACATTAATTAAAAAATCCTACCGCCAACTAAAACGATTCAGAACATAAGAAGTGTACGGAAGCGTAAATGATATTTACTAAAATACGTTACTTCGCTTAGGATGCGTAGATAGTTGGTTATACATGAAAACAAAATTTTAATCGTGTTTTTTATTGAATTTGTAAAAAGAAAAGGCGGTTTGTTAAAATAAATAACTTATTAGTAAATGTATTGTCTTTTAGTTATGGAATATTGTAAAAAGAAAAGGCGGTTTGTTAAAAAGTAACTTATTATGTTGTCTTTTAGTTATGATCTGTACATGCAAAAATTATATCTGTGTACATGCAAAAATTATGATCTTACCCATAAATACAAAATGTATATTTTAAGTTCCCAATGTTATGTATCATTAGCTGGATCCATTTTCAATTAACGAATAAATTCATTTATTTTTATATTATTGATACCATATACATAGACGAATCATATTTTTTAGTTAAAAAATGGTAACATAGCTTATAGATGTTCCTAAACTTTACTAAAAGAAAAATATTCTTTGACGAATTTCTTTTTATCTACGTATTAATATATTTATTATTGAAATCGTGATAGTAGTAGTATATATAAGTAACTGGAACACACATGAACATACTATCAAAATGAGAAATGTTCGGTCCAACGCCCCACCCAAGTCGGGGAAATAGCGACGTTTGCCATTGGACAAATGCTACTACCCCTTAACTTTAATAAAGTTACTCTAAAGTTCCTGAACTTTGTTAAAAGAAATTCTCTTTCACGAGCGTATTTTTATCTACGTGTCATGTAAATTTTATTGAGATCGTTTTATAAGTAGTATGTACAGGTAACTAAGAAATATTCAGCTTAACGACCATCAATGTAAGCGGGCGGGCAAGTTAGTTAAAAAGAGAGAGCTAGTTAAATATATGAGGATAAATGTATTGTTGGGTTTTACACTCGGAATACAATATCTAAAAATGTGACATGAATCACATGATGAGGCTGTTAGAAGAACTAAAACTAAGAAAAAGACTCAATCAGTCCTTAACAAATATTATAAAACAAGAAGGTTATTAAATGCCGTTAAAAAAGGTTAGTAATAATCTAACAATCACATAAGGTTATTAAATAATATTAAAAAAGGTTAGTAATAATCTAACAATCACATAAGGTTATTAAATAATATTATAATGATCAAAACAAATGAAATATTAATAACGAATGATTTCTTTTTTTTTACTTGTATGATTTTCATTTTCTCCTTAATTTATTTTTTATACACTTGCATCTACATATCAAACTTTTTATTAGGAATCTATATAGACGATAAAGATAGTATAAACATTACAAGGTGCACCTAATTGAAGATAGTAAAACGAAAATTACGAACGTGAATTTTACATACCAAGAGTGGTGAGGGATTTGTGGAAGAAAGGTGCAACACGAGGCGTGATATCGTGAGTTAGATTCATGGGTTTAGACTTGGCTTCACTCATCATTTGTCCCATCTCTTTGAGATCTCCGTACATGAATCTATAAGAAGTACCCTTGAGTCCTTGATCTCTTAGAAACTTTTCGATCTTTTTTGGTTTGAACCACAACCAATTTAAGACCCTCCATGTATAAAACAAGAAGATTGTTGCAAGTCCAAGAACACAAATTTTTGCACTTGTATCCATGACTACAAGGAAATGGTTTTGATCTTTTGAGGCTAGTGATGATATGAAGGGAATGATGAGGGGTATTTATGTCACACCACGACCCACAGCGGAATAAGAGTCGGGGCATAATTGGGTTATCACCAAAGCTCATGATGTTTACTAAAATGTTTCATATTTATTAAATTCGAATTACAACTTCAATATTCAAAACAAGTTCATACAATTACAAGGGAAAAGAAACTAAGTAAAACAATCCAAAGCCTAAACTGATTTATTCTTCTAGGCCGTCCTATATGTTTCTTGCTTCAACTGGATCACCTGTATCATGTGTAAAAATGGGGGATTTTGGGTCAACAAAAGTTGGCGAGTGAACCTTGTTAAAAACATTTGTTATTGATTTCTTGTTGTATTTAATATGGAAAAATTGTGCAATAATCATATGTGAGCAAACGTATATAAACAAACAAACACAAACCACCTTGAATGAGTATATGACATGAATGATAATGTATATGTTGGCAACGTCACGTTCCGCTCATAGGTAATGGGGAACGGACGAGCCTATGATGATGTATGTGAGATCAAGGCTCAATCAAACGGAGCCGATCGTATGTTGGCAACGCCACGTTCCGCTCATAGGTAATGGGGAACAGACGAGCCTATGATGATGTATGTACTGAAAATGATAAATTTAATCTAAACATTAACCACACAAACGATTGATACATATTGGATACACATTGATCATCGATATGATGGATGCACAAGTGTTTTAATGTAATAAACAATAAGCGACACATGATACACCCCAAAATGTGATTAAAACGGGGAATTGGTAGAGATTCACTCACATTGGGTGCGTTCTTTTGATGATGTTGAATGCGCACTAGTTTCGGGATTTGATCGACAATGATAAACTAACCTAAAATAATAACGAAATGGTTCGGTAAATAAGTGGATTTTATCAACAATTTTAATAGGATTTTAGATTTATTTTTGTGAGTTTAAGGTCATTTTCTAACTTTTAAAATATTATTTTTAAGTATTTTTAATTGATTTTTAAATTAAATAAATACTAAAAAAATAAAAAAATTGACTTTTTTTGCTGACCGTTGACCGGTCGGACAGTGGTAATTGGTGCGCTGAGTGAGGTTCGAACCCGCGACCTCTCGTACGCGTGCACGCAGCTCTACCAACTGAGCTACGTGTCTAACCCGAAATATTCTATGTTTTAATTATATATGTATACTAATTAAATGTTAATTTATTTGGTTTATATTAAAAGGATTTAAACTGGTTGAACCGGTTGCAGGGAAGCCGGATCGAACTCGGGTCCTTCGGTTTGTAAGCGCACAGCCCAACCAGTTGGGCTGTGTGTCTTATCTGTTTAATTTACGGTTTATTTTACTCTTATAGACATACCATGGCTTGATCTGATTCTGTTTTAAAAAAATTGGTTTTAATTCGGAAAGTCGGTGCGTTTATAAGGTTCGAACTCGTGACGTGCGCTATGTGTTTGCACACAGTCCACCGCTGGACTGTGTGTTTAACCCGGTTTAATATCTTGTTTTAATTAAACTTATACATAATATTCAACTTCATCTTCTTCATTCAAAGACACAGACAAACGATATTCGACTGTTCTGGTTTAAATCGTTCGTCGAACATATAAGTGGTTGATATGTAATGGGTAAAAAAAATTACGGAATCGAACGTACCGAACAGACTGTTTTTCTCAGAATTCCGGCAATGGTCGTCGGCTCTGATTTGTGAATTCCGTCTGATTGAATCAATTAACAATTTTGATCGATGAGTTGTGAAATTAAATGACTAAACAAGAGATATCAGGAGGTTTAGATGATTGTACCGCTTTACAGTGTGATTTCGAAAATGTCCAGAGATTTTCCGGCGAGTGTAGAATATCCGGTAACGTCGTCTGGGACTGATTCTGGTTGAAGGATTTAAGTTAGTATAAGTCTAACAATGGATTGAAAACGAAAGAGTCGAGAAAATTACCGATTTGATGTATATCTCGGTTTTCCGGCGAAAGTCCGGCGATAGCAGATAGTGATTCCGACGAACAGAAGCTAGAGTGAAAAATGAAATTGAGGGTGTTGCGATTGTTTCCGAGATGTGAGACGAATTGTATAAATCAGGAGTAATATGATTTCGGTTTTCAATCTCGAAAATCATATGAATCGAGTTCATTGAAGACATAATTGATTAAGAACGTGGGTTGTAATTGGCATTGAATCATCGGTTACACTCAGAACTCACGACCACACCAAAGGTTTTCTGGTTATTTGAAAGCCGTTGAGCGGTTTCAGTTCTTGGCGCAAACAGATGAATTGACGGGTGCAACTTAAGTTTTATTTGATTCATTGATTACACAAACGAGTCAAGTGGCGGAGTGGTTAAGTGTTTGTTTGATAAACTAGCTGACCCGGGTTCGAAACCCGGCAGCTTGATATTATTTTTTTTGCACTTATTTTTACTTTTTAATAATTATAGTTTTTAAATTCTAATATGTTTATTAAATATGTAATGCTTAAAATTAATATTAATCATAAATACGCAATGAAATTTTATAACTGATTATTCGATTAATAAACGAAGAGGGTTTTGGAAACCCGTTTTTCGACGGATGTTACAGTATCCCCTACTTTTAGAAATTTCGTCCCGAAATTTAAGTAGTAGTGGTAACAGGAAAAAGATGCGGGTATTTTTCGCGCATTGAGTCTTCACGTTCCCAAGTAAACTCAGGTCCTCGTTTTGACTCCCAGTGTACCCTAACAATTGGAATACGACTCCGTCTTAAACGTTTTTCTCCGAAGTCCATGATCTCTACTGGTCTTTCAATGAAGTGCATAGATTCATCGATCTGAATATCTTCTAGGGGAATATGGAGGTTTTCATCGGCGAGGCACTTCTTTAAGTTTGATACGTGGAACGTGGGGTGAATTCTGTTGAGTTCTTCTGGTAAGTCAAGCTTGTATGCTACCGGTCCTACTCTTTCGAGTATCTTGAAAGGTCCTACGTAGCGTGGTGCTAGGTTGCCCTTATGGCCAAAACGAACTACTCCCTTCCACGGTGATACTTTTAAAAGTACTTGATCACCAATGTTAAACTCCAAGGGCTTTCGTCGTTTGTCTGCATAACTCTTTTGACGACTTTGTGCCGCTAGAATATTGTTTCGTATCTGATGGATCTTGTCTGTTGTTTCTTGAATTAATTCTGGACCGGTGATTTGTGTTTCCCCAATTTCGTGCCAACATACTAGAGATCGGCACTTACGACCATATAACGCTTCGAAAGGAGCCATGCCGATACTTGAGTGGTAACTATTGTTGTACGAAAAATTCAACTAATGGTAGATGTGTAACATTCGTCGAAAAACGGGTTTCCAAACCCGCTTCGTTTGTAATCGAATATCAAGATATAAAAATTTCGTTGCATATTTATGACTTATTTTAATTTTAAACGATACATAATTAATAAACAATTTAGAATTTATAAACTATATTTGATAAAAAGTGAAAATAAAATAAATAAAAAAAGAAACCGGCTGCCGGGTTTCGAACCCGGGTCAGCCGGGTAAAATCCTTCAAGACTTAACTCACACACATTCTACCACTCCGCCACTTGATGCCTTTGTGAAATCTAGGAAACAAATAAAACATATGTTCATCTGAGAAACCACCTGTTTGCGCTAACTGAAACCGTTATCGGCTTCCAAACGTCCTGGACGTTTGAGTGATCACGGAATTCTGATTATAACCGATAAACCGATAATTTTAATCAATTTAGTCTTGAATGGACTTGGATTCAGGTAGTGATCGGTTTTAATAACCGAAAACCTGCATTTCCTGAATTACTCCAATCATAGTCCCCTCTCGCGACTCAAACACATCTGCAGACCTTTAATTTCACTTTCGCACTACTTTCAGTTCGTCAGAAAAGCTATTTGAACACGCCGGACTTTCGCCGGAAAACCGTGTCTTCCATCAAATCAGTAAGTCTCTCATTTCTTTCATCGCCTATCAGTTGTTAAGCTTTTGCTAACTCCAACCCTTCAATCAGAATCAGTTTCAGACGACGAAATCGGATAATTTACTCTCGCCGGAAAACTTCTGAAAGTTCCCAATTCTCGCTGTGAAACGGTATAGTCTTTTAAACCTTCTGGTAATTCTTGTTCAGTGCTTTAATTCCGCATCTAGCTAACCAAACTTGTTAATCTGTCCGCTCAGACGAAATCCGTAAAAACAGAGCCGACGACTTCGCTGGAATTCTGAGATAAATCGTTTCTCCGGTATGTTTACTTCCAAAATCGTCTCTGCCATTTCATTTTAGTCATTTGAATGTTTGTCAATCGAATTAAACAAGAAACAATAGAGTAATCGTAGTCTGTGATTCTGTAACGAAGAAGACGAAGTTAGGTTGTTTATAAGTTTAATATAATTTGGATATTATCTCGGGTTAGACACACAGTCCAGCGGTGGACTGTGTGCACACATATATCACACGCCGCGAGTTCGATCCTTGACACACACGTATGCTCTGTAATAAAAATGTTTTATTTTTCTAACTGAACCGGATTAACTCACGGTAGATGTTAAGTATAATAAAAATCGGTATATTGACCAGGTTAGACACACAGTCCAGCGGTGGACTGTGTGCAATATCAACCCACAGGTCCCGGGTTCGAGACCTGTTGCACACTCCGGTTCGATGATTAAAAACCCTTTTTGAAAATAAAAGAATTTTGATTAAACTAAAACAGTATATAAATATAATTAAAAACAGAATTATTTCGGGTTAGACACGTAGCTCAGTTGGTAGAGCTGCGTGCACGCGTACGGGAGGTCTCGGGTTCGAGTCCTGCCCGGCGCATACATACACACAATAGAACCGGTCAAACAGTCAACAGTCACAGTCAAACAGTCAACGGTCAACGCAAAAGTCAACATTTTTTTATATTTTTATTTATTTAATTTAATTTAAAAATCAATTAAAAATACTTAAAAATAATGTTTTTAAAGATAGGAAATAGCCTCAAACTCACAAAAATATATCTAAAAATCCTATTAAAATTATTAATAAAAATCCACTCACTTACTATACGTTCCGTTATTATTTTGATTAGTTAATCCTCGTTGATCAATCCTTCAAACTCGTGCGCATTTCATCATCTTCAACCGAACGCACCCAATGTGAGTGAATCTCTACAAATTCCCCGTTTTAATCACGTTTTTGGGGTGTATCATGTGTCTTACCAATTATTATATTTAAATCATTGTGCATACATCATATCCATGAACAAATGTGTATTCAACTTGTATCAACTGTTTGTGTGGTTATTGTTTAGATTTAATTTATTATTTTCAGTACATGCAATATCATAGGCCGCAGCTCCCCATTACATTATGAGCGTTGAGCAGTTCCCCAATACATTATGAGCGTGAACCGGGCGTTGCCAACATACGATCGGCTCCGTTTGATTGAGCCTTGATCGCACAGACATTCATCATAGGCCGTCAGTTCCCCATTACATTATGAGCGTGAACGTGACGTTGCCAACATACACAGTTTCATTCATGTTATATATTCATGCAAGTTCATATGTTATTGTATGTTATTGTATGTTATTGTTTGTTATTGTTATTGTTTGATTACTTACATTTGCTCATATATGACTATTGCACAATTTTTCCATGATAAAGATAACAAGAAATCAATAATAAATGTTTATCTAACAAGGTTCACTCGCCAACTTATGTTGACCCAAAAACCCCCATTTTTACACATGATACAGGTGATCCAGCCGCAGCAAGAAACACATAGGATTGGCTTAGAAGAATAAACTGGTTTAGAGCTTGGATTGTTTAGTTGATTATTTTTCTTTGTATTTGTATGAACATGTTTGGATTATTGAGGATGTAATTTTTACTTAAATAAATATGAAACATATTAGTAAATATCATGAGCTTTGGTGATAACCCGATTATGCCCCGACTCTTATTCCGCTGCGGGTCGGGGTGTGACAGATTGGTATCAGAGCCATGACTATAGGGATATAGGATAGGTTATTAGACCCTTAGAGCCTATACTATAGTTAATTAGAAATTTTTAAGATTTTGTGTGTTACATGCAAAATTCATGATGTTTATATGTTTTATGTTTAATGTTACATTCAATGTTATGCAAGCATGTTCATAAGTACATATTATTATATAATGCCTATCATAAATCATATCCTCATAACATATCATATCCATGAGAGCACACATCACATCATTTTCATGATTGTTTTTACAATGATTTTTATATTTTCAAATCACATCAAAGTGAGTTCTCATGACGGGCATGTAGTAACTGGAAGGGTACAAGTACCGGTAGTCGGAACGTCCTGTCTAGGCTGGCATTCGTATAAATCCAAAATAAAGGACCAGTTTGCCTACCTGGGGACTAACGATGAGAGTACGAAGTACCTATTAGGCCAAAGCATGCTATACCAAACGTCGTGTGAGCTAACCCCACTTTGAGTTGTCATTGTGTCTACACCTTGACACATTCCAACCATACATCTCGTAAACATATTTCGTGGTTTTCATTCGGGTGATGCGAGTGTTAAACCGCCAATACTAATGTGAATCCTACCAAGCCAATAGTCATGGGGGCCCACATGACTATACAGGTGAAGGTATGGGGGACATTTGAGGCCCAACATGAGCAAACCCAAGATATCCTATGGATGTAGTTGCATTATTGATATTTATGTTATTTTCATTTTCTTTAAGACACATGACACCTAAAAAGACTCCATAAACTCACAATCTTCTTATGTATGTTCCTGTAGATGTCGGCTAGACAACAACGAGGGGGTAGAAGATAAGGAAGGTCACACGAACGCTTGGCCACTCAAATCGCAAAACAAATGGCCGCGGTGCTTCCTGACATTGTGGTTCAAGTACAACAAGCTCTCGCCACAAATCCCACCAATCCTCCCCAGCAAGAAGACCAGAACATCGGCAACCCTCCTACCAAAAAGTGCTCATATAAACATTTCAAGTCTTGTGATCCTCCTAAATTTGAAGGGACCGAAGGTGTCACTGCTCTCCTCCACTGGTTTGAGGAAATGGAAAACACCTACCTCAACTGCGATTGTCCCGAGGATCGCAAGGTACGATACGCAACCGGGAGACTATTTGGGGTAGCTCTTACCTGGTGGAATACTGAAAAGGGTAAGAGGGGAATCGAAGATGCAATGGCCTTAACGTGGGAGGAGTTAAGGGAAATCATGACGAGACGATTCTGTCCTAGAAGTGAGATTAAAAAGTTAGAGGATGAATTTCATTCATTGAAGCAAAAGGAGGGAGATCATACTTCCTACAACAAGAGGTTCTTAGAGTTGAACCAAATGGTCCCTAACTTGTTCACCCCAGTTTACCGCTTAGTCGAGCATTATATTCGAGGTCTTCCCTCGAAAATTCAAGATTCAGTTCTCAGCACTTCGCCAGCAACACTTGAAGTTGCTATGGAACTAGCTACTGAACTGACCGAGAATCGAATTCGCAACGGTAAATTTAAAGAGGAGAAAAAGAAAGCCCCCGTTTAGGGCCAAACTTCAAACCATTCCACCTCCTCCTCTAAGTTTGCTAACAAGAGGAAACGTAACACCAGAAACTTCGCTGTCACACAAACAAATTTCCCTATCCCTGCTGCACCCATCACTAAAGTTGCCCCCTCACCTGCACCACATAAAAGGCCATACTCCGGCCCATACCCAAAATGCAATCGTTGCCAATACCATCACTTTCCTGATCATCCCTGCCAACATTGTACCGGCTGTGGTCGCGCAGGTCACACCATTCAAACCTGTCGCATACCTCAGCGAACGAACCGCCATCAGCCCTCAACCCAAGCCCACCATCAGATAGTGGTCAAGCCCAACAACCTTTACTACTACCACCTGCCCAACATGTAGCCCAATCCTACTACCAACCCAACTATCCCATGATACAACCTATGCGGGCTTGTTACAACTGTGGAGACCCAAACCACTTTAGAAACACTTGTCCACGCTTGGTGAACATCATTCATACCCAAGCTCAAGCAAATCCGGTGAATCAAGCTAACCAAGCTCCACCACCTGCAAGAAGAAGAGCTTACAACATCAACGCCAATCCTGTTGAAAATAATAACGGCTCAAACGAATCACCCAACTAGTTTTCCTCACCAAGAATTAAGACTCAACTCCGATCGTCTAGTTTTAAAGTTTTCTTTATGTTATCTCAATCTTTCCGTATTTCAGTTGTAAAATTTGGAATTTATGTATACAAGAATTTTAATGCGAATTGATATTACAGTTTTGTTTTATACTCATTGATTTAACATTCATATCACCATACATCTCGACGTATCTCAATCTCATCATTTAAAGAAGTTGGGTTGTGTCACACTTTTACATAAACTGACCCCTTCATCATAACAAATGAGAGAGGTACTGTCATCATTCGGTCATGTATCCTTTCAGAATTGAGACTCAAGCTTTGGTTGTTGTGTTTGTTTATGTTTTAGAGTCACATAGAACTGATCATGATTTACTGATAAAGCCAATGAAAATTTGACAAGAATATGGTGGATACGCCGCTGGTACTTCCTATATATAAGTATTCTTGGCAAAGGATCAAAAGCATTACCAGGAGATTATGAGAAGTTCCATGTAGGATTAAATATCGTCATGGTTGAAGTTTTTGTTTTATGATACATACCTTATCATGTCAAACGTATCAATTCCCTCAAAACTATTATGCATAAAATCATGACCGACATCAAAGATCAAATTCGAGAAGCCCAACGTGTTTCAGTAACGGAAAACGACGTACGCAAGGAGCTGTCTTGTGGAGCTGAACTTAAAAATCAAAACTAAATCCGACGGTATTCTGTACTGTCTAGATCGCATATGGATTCCTGACCACAATAACCTTCGTGATTTCCTTATGAGTGAGGCACAAAACACGATATTCTATACACCCAGGAGCCGACAAGATGTATCAAGACTTTCAATACACCTACTGGTGGCCTGGAATGAAAAAAGATATTGCTGTTTTTGTTTCCAAATGCTTTACATGTTCCAAAGTAAAAGCTGAACGTCAAAGACCCTCAGGACTTCTGGTCCAACCTGAAATACCTGTATGGAAGTGGGAAAATATAACCATGGACTTCATTACCGGGTTACCTCGCACTTTTGGTAGGTATGACACTATATGGGTAATCATTGATCGTCTTACAAAATCAGCTCACTTTATTCCGATCCGCGAAGATTTCAAGAACGAGAAGTTAGCTCGTACCTACATCAGCGAAATCGTAAGCCGTCATGGTGTACCGTTAAGCATTATTTCAGATCGTGATGGTCGTTTCACTTCACGAACATGGAAAGCCGTACAAGCCGCTTTGGGTACACGATTAGACCTCAGTACCGCTTATCATCCTCAAACTGATGGACAATCTGAACGCACCATTCAAACTCTTGAAGATATGCTTCGAGCATGTGTCATAGACTTCAAGGGAAATTGGGACGCTCATCTACCATTAGTTGAATTTTCGTACAACAACAGCTATCATTCAAGTATCGGCATGGCACCTTTCGAAGCCTTATATGGACGTAAGTGCCGATCTCCAGTATGTTGGCACGAAATTGGAGAAGCTCAAATCACCGGTCCAGAATTGATTTAAGAAACCACAGACAAGATCCATCAAATTCGAAACAATCTTCTAGCGGCACAAAGTCGTCAAAAGAGTTATGCAGATAAACGACGAAAACCTTTGGAGTTTAACATTGGTGATCATGTACTTTTAAAAGTATCACCGTGGAAGGGAGTAGTTCGTTTTGGCCAGAAGGGCAACCTAGCACCACGCTACGTAGGACCTTTCAAGATACTCGAAAGAGTAGGACCTGTAGCATACAAGCTTGATCTACCAGAAGAAACTCAACAGAATTCACCCCACATTCCACGTATCAAACTTGAAGAAGTGCCTCGCCGATGAAAACCTCCATATTCCCCTAGAAGATATTCAGATCGATGAATCTATGCATTTCATTGAAAGACCAGTAGAGATCATGGACTTCGGAGAAAAACGTTTAAGACGGAGTCGTATTCCAATTGTTAGGGTACGCTGGGAGTCGAAACGAGGACCTGAGTTTACTTGGGAACGTGAAGACTCAATGCGCGAGAAATACCCACATCTTTTTTTCCTGTTACCACTACTACTTAAATTTCGGGACGGAATTTCTAAAAGTAGGGGATACTGTAACATTCGTCGAAAAATGGGTTTCCAAACCCGCTTCGTTTGTAATCGAATATCAAGATATAAAAATTTCGTTGCGTATTTATGACTTATTTTAATTTTAAACGATACATAATTAATAAACAATTTAGAATTTATAAACTATATTTGATAAAAAGTGAAAATAAAATAAATAAAAAAAGAAACCGGCTGCCGGGTTTCGAACCCGGGTCAGCCGGGTAAAATCCTTCAAGACTTAACTCACACACATTCTACCACTCCGCCACTTGATGCCTTTGTGAAATCTAGGAAACAAATAAAACATATGTTCATCTGAGAAACCACCTGTTTGCGCTAACTGAAACCGTTATCGGCTTCCAAACGTCCTGGACGTTTGAGTGATCACGGAATTCTGATTATAACCGATAAACCGACAATTTTAATCAATTTAGTCTTGAATGGACTTGGATTCAGGTAGTGATCGGTTTTAATAACCGAAAACCTGCATTTCCTGAATTACTCCAATCATAGTCCCCTCTCGCGACTCAAACACATCTGCAGACCTTTAATTTCACTTTCGCACTACTTTCAGTTCGTCGGAAAAGCTATTTGAACTCGCCGGACTTTCGCCGGAAAACCGTGTCTTCCATCAAATCAGTAAGTCTCTCATTTCTTTCATCGCCTATCAGTTGTTAAGCTTTTGCTAACTCCAGCCCTTCAATCAGAATCAGTTTCAGACGACGAAATCGGATAATTTACTCTCGCCGGAAAACTTCTGAAAGTTCCCAATTCTCGCTGTGAAACGGTATAGTCTTTTAAACCTTCTGGTAATTCTTGTTCAGTGCTTTAATTCCGCATCTAGCTAACCAAACTTGTTAATCTGTCCGCTCAGACGAAATCCGTAAAAACAGAGCCGACGACTTCGCCGGAATTCTGAGATAAATCGTTTCTCCAGTATGTTTACTTCCAAAATCGTCTCTGCCATTTCATTTTAGTCATTTGAATGTTTGTCAATCGAATTAAACAAGAAACAATAGAGTAATCGTAGTCTGTGATTCTGTAACGAAGAAGACGAAGTTAGGTTGTTTATAAGTTTAATATAATTTGGATATTATCTCGGGTTAGACACACAGCGGTGGACTGTGTGCACACATATATCACACGCCGCGAGTTCGATCCTTGACACACACGTATGCTCTGTAATAAAAATGTTTTATTTTTCTAACTGAACCGGATTAACTCACGGTAGATGTTAAGTATAATAAAAATCGGTATATTGACTAGGTTAGACACACAGTCCAGCGGTGGACTGTGTGCAATATCAACCCACAGGTCCCGGTTTTGAGACCTGTTGCACACTCCGGTTCGATGATTAAAAACCCTTTTTGAAAATAAAAGAATTTTGATTTAACTAAAACAGTATATAAATATAATTAAAAACAGAATTATTTCGGGTTAGACACGTAGCTCAGTTGGTAGAGCTGCGTGCACGCGTACGGGAGGTCTCGGGTTCGAGTCCTGCCCGGCGCATACATACACACAATAGAACCGGTCAAACAGTCAACAGTCACAGTCAACGGTCAACGCAAAAGTCAACATTTTTTTATATTTTTATTTATTTAATTTAATTTAAAAATCAATTAAAAATACTTAAAAATAATGTTTTTAAAGATAGGAAATAGCCTTAAACTCACAAAAATATATCTAAAAATCCTATTAAAATTATTAATAAAAATTCACTCATTTACTATACCTTCCGTTATTATTTTGGTTAGTTAATCCTCGTTGATCAATCCTTCAAACTTGTGCGCATTTCATTATCTTCAACCGAACGCACCCAATGTGAGTGAATCTCTACAAATTCCCCGTTTTAATCACGTTTTTGGGGTGTATCATGTGTCTTACCAATTATTATATTTAAATCATTGTGCATACATCATATCCATGAACAAATGTGTATTCAACTTGTATCAACTGTTTGTGTGGTTATTGTTTAGATTTAATTTATTATTTTCAGTACATGCAATATCATAGGCCGCCGCTCCCCATTACATTATGAGCGTTGAGCAGTTCCCCATTACATTATGAGCGTGAACCGGCGTTGCCAACATACGATCGGCTCCGTTTGATTGAGCCTTGATCGTACAGACATTCATCATAGGCCGTCAGTTCCCCATTACATTATGAGCGTGAACGTGACGTTGCCAACATACACAGTTTCATTCATGTTATATATTCATGCAAGTTCATATGTTATTGTATGTTATTGTATGTTATTGTTTATTATTGTTATTGTTTGATTACTTACATTTGCTCATATATGACTATTGCACAATTTTTCCATGATAAAGATAACAAGAAATCAATAATAAATGTTTATCTAACAAGGTTCACTCGCCAACTTATGTTGACCCAAAAACCCTCATTTTTACACATGATACAGGTGATCCAGCCGCAGCAAGAAACACATAGGATTGGCTTAGAAGAATAAACTGGTTTAGAGCTTGGATTGTTTGGTTGATTATTTTTCTTTGTATTTGTATGAACATGTTTGGATTATTGAGGATGTAATTTTTACTTAAATAAATATGAAACATATTAGTAAATATCATAAGCTTTGGTGATAACCCAATTATGCCCCGACTCTTATTCTGCTGCGGGTCGACTGAGCGCATCGGCCACCACGTTTGCCTTGCCAGGATGATACCGAATTTCACAGTCTTAGTCGTTAAGAAGTTCGACCCATCTTCGTTGCCTCATATTCAACTCCTTTTGGTTAAAGATATGTTGGAGGCTCTTGTGGTCAGTGTATATTTCACACTTGGTACCGTAGAGGTAATGTCTCCATATCTTAAGAGCGAACACAACGGCTCCAAGTTCCAGGTCGTGGGTGGTGTAGTTCTTCTCATGAATTTTGAGTTGTCTAGAAGCATAAGCTATCACTTTTCCTCTTTGCATCAGTACACAGCCTAGTCCCTTCCCTGACGCGTTGCAATAAACCACGAAGTCATCACAACATTCAGGAAGTGTGAGGATAGGTGCGTCACAGAGTTTTTGCTTTAGAGTTTGGAAGGCTTCTTCTTGTTTGGGTCCCCATATGAAGGGCTTTCCTTTATGAGTCAAAGCCGTGAGTGGTACAACAATACGGGAGAAATTTGCAATGAAACGGCGATAGTAACCAGCCAAACCAAGAAATGATCTTACTTCGGTAGGAGTTCGTGGCTCTTGCCATTCCTATACTGCCTTGATTTTTTAGGGATCAACATGAATTCCCTTGTCATTGACGACGTGTCCAAGGAATTGTACTTCCCTTAACCAGAATTCACATTTCGAAAACTTAGCGTACAGCTTTTCTGTCCTTAAGAGTGTAAGGATGAGTCGAAGGTGTCGTTCATGATCAGACTTAGACTTTGAGTAGATGAGGATGTCGTCGATGAAGACTATGACAAACCGGTCGAGATAGGGTTTGCAGACTCTATTCATTAGATCCATGAAAACAGCTGGGGCGTTGGTTAAACCAAATGGCATGACCATGAATTCGTAATGACCATAACGAGTTCGGAAGGCGGTCTTTGGGACGTCTTCTTCATGTACTCTGAGTTGATGATAACCAGAACGAAGATCGATTTTTTAAAAACAGGTGGCGCCTTGAAGTTGGTCAAGAAGATCATCGATGCGAGGTAATGGGTAGCGGTTCTTGACCGTTAACTTGTTGAGTTCTCTGTAGTCGATACACATGCGAAACGTTCCATCTTTCTTCTTCACAAAAAGGACAAGTGCACCCCAAGGCGATGAGCTAGGACGTATGAATCCTTTGTCAGTCAGCTCTTGCAGTTGACTGGCCAGCTCTTGCATTTCGGATGGGGCTAACCTATAAGGAGATTTTGCAACTGGTGTAGCTCCAGGTATAAGATCAATGCGGAATTCGACTTCTCTCACGGGAGGAAGTCCTGAAATGTCGTCAGGAAAAACTTGCGGAAATTCTTTTACTACTGGGATGTCTTCGAGTTTCTTCTCCTTGGTTCCCTTTTTGACGACGTGAGTTAGGAATGCGACATAATTCTTGCGGAGATATTTTGAGCTTGAAGACAGGACATTAATTTGAGTCCTTTCGAAGGGGTTTCTCCAAAGATTCGTAGAGTCTGACCGTTTGTAAGAGGAATGCGAATGAACTTTTCGCGGCATACAACTTCAGCATGATGTTGACTGAGCCAGTCCATACCAATTATAATGTCGAAACTTCCCAACTTCATAGGAATGAGGTCAACTAGAAAATCGTGATCGTTTAGAGTGAGGGTACAATTGCGTATAATAGAGTTTAATGAGACCGGTTTTCCGTCAGCAACTTCTACCGTTATGGATTCCATGAGTTTATCACGAGTTTGGTTGAGGATGGGTTCAAATTATAAGGACACAAAACTCTTATCCGCGCCAGTATCAAATAACATGGATGCATAACTACCATTGATGAGAAACGTACTATCACACCCCGACCCGCAGCGGAAAAGGTGATCGGGGCATGATTGGGTTATCATCAAAGCTCATGACATTTATTATACGTTTCATATTCATTAAATACAATTTAATAGGAAATTTACAACTATAATTACATCATGACCTAACATCAATCTAAGCTTCTTTGTTTTCTTCTAAGGCATTTCCTATGTTTTCCTTGCTTCATCCTGTTCACCTGTATCATGTGTAAAAAGGTTTTTGGATCAACAAAAAGTTGGCGAGTAAATCCTATGGAAAAACATTTGAACAAGTTTATTTAATTGATTATGAAATGAGTGCATAACCACACATGAGTAAAAATAGATATAAACTTATTCAACAATCATTAGATATTAAATAAAGCACACATGAACAATAATGGAACGTTTAGAGGCACGCGTTGCTCTACTCGTCTCTCACGAGGAACTGATGGGCCTAATGAATGAATTGCATAAACATGATAATATGAAAGACATAACTACAAACAATATAAACTCAATGATACACACATGAACAATAATGGATTGGTTTTGAGGCACGCGTTGCTCTACTCGTCTCTCACGAGGAACTGATGGGCTTAATGAATGAATTTCATATAATTTGACAAAATGAAATAAGTAATCACAACAATATAAACAATCTAAGTTTAAATCACGATATGGTATGGCACAAGTTTAAATAAACGAGTTAATTATTTTGTGACACATGACACACCCCAAAACGTGTAATAAAAAAGGGGAGTTGTAAGATTCACTCACAGTGGGTGCGTTCGGTTGATGTTGTTGAATGCACGCGAAGTGGTTTTAACCACGAGTGAAATTAACCTAGATAAATAGCATTATGGTTCGGTAAGTAAACGGATTTTATTGATCCATTTTAGTAGGATTGTTGGGTGTATTTTTGTGAGTTTAAGGCTATTTTCTAACCTTAAAAATGTTATCTTTAAGTATTTTTAATTGATTTTTAAATAAAATAAATAAATAAAAATAATAAAAAAATTGACTTTTTTGACCGTTGACCTTGACTGACCTTGACCGTTGACCTTGACTTTGACCGGTTCGTATGCGAGTATATGTGCGCTAGTGAGGCTCGAACCCGAGACCTCCCGTACGCGTGCACGCAGCTCTACCAACTGAGCTACGTATCTAACCTGAAATATTTCTGTTTTTAATTATATTTATATACTAATTAGATTAAACCGAAAATCATTTATTTTTAAAAACGATTTAACTGAATCGGACCGGTGCGCTCCACATGTCTCGAACCCGGGACCTGTGGGTTGAGTTAACACACAGTCCACCGCTGGGCTGTGTGTTTAACATGTTATATAAACCGATTTTTATTATACTTAAATACAAACTAAGTATTTTCATTTCTGACTTATTTAAAAAGGTAGATAATTGTCCGAGTCGGTGCAGTAGACCGGACTCGAACTCGTGACATGTGATTTAAACATACACACAGTCCACCGCTGGACTGTGTGTCTATCTTGGTTATTATTCCGATTATTATTATACTTAACATATATATGAAATGAATCCGGTTCAGTTAACAAAAAATGACATTTTTATTAAGGCAGCGTGTGTGGGACAAGATTCGAACTCGAGACGTTTACGTGTTTATTGTGCACACAGTCCACCGCTGGACTGTGTGTCTAACCCGAGTTATAACTTGATTTTAATTATACTTATATGTTACCGAACTTCGTCTTCTTCGTCAGTTTTAACCAGAATCGGAAATCCGACTGGTTCAATGTTTTAATCGATTTCTTTAGCGTTTTTTAGTTAATTACTGGTGAGATTAAATAAAAATAATGAAGAAATTAGGCGTGAGGTATACCGACTGGTTTCCTCTGTTTTTCCGGCGAAACTCCGGCGACAGCAACAGGTTTCGGCGTCGTGTGTCTTGCAGCAGCGAGTCTTCAGAAAGCTTACAAAGGATGTGGGTGACTTCGGTATAGGCTCAGGGGGTTTAGTAAGGCTTAGAAGTGAAGAACCCGGTTTTCCGGCGATTTGCAGGAGATTTCCGGCGAGTGAGTTTTCGCCGAGAAAGGGTGCGGTTTTGAGCGAAAATGTTTGCAGAGGTTCGAGGGGGTATTTATAAGGCAGGTTATCGATGAACTTGGTCCAATTACCGACTTGATTCAGAGTCATTACGTTTTCCGGCGGTTATAGTTTATGTCGCGGACTCAGACGTCGGTTATAACCGATGTGTGTTTAAAGCTTACGTTATAACTGAAGGAATCGTTAATTCTTGGCGAGATCGCCGGGATTTCCGACGACTGCATTTGGGCGCCGGTTTTGAATTCGGAAAGTCATGATATGAATTAAATGATTCTAACTTTTAACAAGAAACATCAGTGGCGCAGTGGTTTAAGTGTTGAGTGTTAAGTCCTTGTTTGACCCGGCGACTGACCCGGGTTCGAAACCCGGCAGGAACAAATTATTTTTATTTTCTTATTTTTGACAGTTTTTCAAAAACAAATTATATATTCCCATATAATAATTAATTATGTATCGTTTAAAAATATTTTGGGCATTAAATTCGCAACGAAATTTTTAACTGATTGTTCGGTTAATAAACGAAGCGGGTTTGGTAAAATCCGTTTTTGACGGATGTTACACGTACCGTTAACCACGTTGTTGTCAGCCCTAGCTTGATTGGCGTTGATGTTGAAAGCTCTTCCCCTAACAAGTGGAGGAGCTTGGTTAGCCTGGTTTACTGGATTTGCTTGAGCTTGGGCATGGATGATGTTCACCAAGCGTGGACAGGTGTTCCTGAAGTGGTTCGGGTCTCCACAGTTGTAACATGCTCGCATGGGTTGCATCATGGGGTAGTTGGGTTGGTAGTAGGATTGGGCTACATGTTGGGCAGGTGGTAGGAGTAAAGGCTGTTGGGCTTGACCCAATATCTGATGGTGGGTTTGGGTTGAGGGCTGATTGCGGTTCGTTCGCTGAAGTGTGCGACAGGTTTGGATGGTGTGACCCGCACGGCCACAGCCGGTGCAATGTTGGCAGGGATGTTCGGGAAAGTGATGGTATTGGCAACGGTTGCATTTTGGGTATGGGCCGGAGTATGGCTTTTTATATGGTGCAGCTGAGGGGGCAACTTGGGTGATGGGTGCAGCAGTGATAGGGAGGTTTGTTTGTGTGACAGCAAAGTTTCTGCCGTTTCGTTTCCTCTTACTAGCAAACTTTGAGGAGGAGGTGGAATGGTTTGAAGTTTGGCCCTCACTGGGGGCTTTCTTTTTCTCATCCTTAAATTTGCCGTTTCGGATGCGATTCTCGGTAAGCTCGGTAGCTAGTTCCATAGCAGCTTCAAGTGTTGCAGGCGAAGTGCTTAGAACTGAGTCTTGAATTTTCGAGGGGAGGCCTCGAATATAGTGTTCGACTAAGCGGTATACTGGGGTGAACAAGTTGGGGATCATCTGGTTCAACTCTAGAAACCTTTTGTTGTAGGAAGTATGATCTCCTTCCTTTTGCTTTAACGAGTGGAATTCATCCTCTAACTTTTTGATCTCGCTTCTTGGACAGAAGCGTCTCGTCATGATTTCCCTTAACTCCTCCCATGTTAAGGCCATTGCATCTTCGATTCCTCTCTTACCTTTTTCTGTATTCCACCAGGTAAGAGCTACTCCAAATAGTCTCCCGGTTGCGTAACGTACCTTGCAATCCTCGGGACAATCGCAATTGAGGAAGGTGTTTTCCATTTCCTCAAACCAGTGGAGGAGAGCAGTGACACCTTCGGTCCCTTCATATTTCGGGGGATCGCAAGACTTGAAGTGTTTGTAAGAGCACTTTTTGGAGAGAGGGTTGTCGACGTTCTGGCCTTCTTGATTGGGAGGGTTGATGGGATTTGCGGCGAGAGCTTGTTGGACTTGAATTACGATGTCAGGAAGCACCGCGGCCATTTGTTTTGCGATTTGGGTGGCCAAGCGTTCGTTTGACCTTCCTGACTTTCTACCCCCACGTTGCTGCCTAGCCGACATCTACAGGAACATACATAAGAAGATTGTGAGTTTAAGGAGTCTTTTAGGTGTCATGTGTCGTTTTTAAAAAAAATAACATAATTATCAATAATGCAACTACATCCATAGGATGTCTTGGGTTTGCTCATGTTTGGGCCTCCAATGTCCCCATACCATCGCCTGTATAGTCATGTGGGCCCCCATGACTTATTGGCTTAGTAGGATTCACATTGGTATTGGCGGTTTAACACTCGCATCACCCGAATGAAAACCATGAAGTATGATTGCGAGATGTATGGTAGGAGGGTGTCCAGGTGTAGACACAATGACAACTCAAAGTGGGGTTAGCTCACACGACGTTTGGTATGGCATG
The DNA here is from genome assembly GCA_947069175.1 of Scalesia atractyloides. Classification (NCBI taxonomy): domain Eukaryota; kingdom Viridiplantae; phylum Streptophyta; class Magnoliopsida; order Asterales; family Asteraceae; genus Scalesia; species Scalesia atractyloides. The sequence continues at coordinate 86,777,639 of CAMTDV010000030.1, forward strand.
CTTTGGCCTAATAGGTCCTTCGTACTCTCATCGTTAGTCCCCAGGTAGGCAAACTGGTCCTTTATTTTGGATTTATACGAATGCCAAGCCTAGACAGGACGTTCCGACTACCGGTACTTGTACCCTTCCAGTTACTACATGCCCGTACATGAGAACTCACTTTGATGTGATTTGAAAATACAAAAATCTTGCAAAAATCATAAAATGTGTGGTGTGTGCTCTCATGGATATGATATGTTATGAGGATATGATTCATAATGAGCATTGTATAATAATATGTACTTATGAACATGCTTGCATAACATTGAATGTAACCATAAACATAAAGCATATAAACATCATGAATTTTGTATGTAACACATAACAATTTAAAATTCTAATCAACTATAGTATAGGCTCTAAGGGTCTAATAACCTATCCCATATCCCTATAGTCATGGCTCTGATACCAATCTGTCACACCCCGATCCACAGCGGAATAAGAGTCGGGGCATAATTGGGTTATCACCAAAGCTCATGATGTTTGCTAAAATGTTTCATATTTATTAAATTCGAATTACAACTTCAATATTCAAAACAAGTTCATAAAATTACAAGGGAAAAGAAACTAAGTAAAACAATCCAAAGCCTAAACTGATTTATTCTTCTAGGACGTCCTATATGTTTCTTGCTTCAACTGATCACCTGTATCATGTGTAAAAATGGGGGATTTTTGGTCAACAAAAGTTGGCGAGTGAACCTTGTTAAAAACATTTGTTATTGATTTCTTGTTGTATTTAATATGGAAAAATTGTGCAATAATCATATGTGAGCAAACGTATATAAACAAACAAACACAAACCACGTTGAATGAGTATATGACATGAATGATAATGTATATGTTCGCAACGTCACGTTCCGCTCATAGGTAATGGGGAACGGACGAGCCTATGATGATGTATGTGAGATCAAGGCTCAATCAAACGGAGCCGATCGTATGTTGGCAACGCCACGTTCCGCTCATAGGTAATGGGGAACAGACGAGCCTATGATGATGTATGTACTGAAAATGATAAATTTAATCTAAACATTAACCACACAAACGATTGATACATATTGGATACACATTGATCATGGATATGATGGATGCACAAGTGTTTTAATGTAATAAACAATAAGCGACACATGATACACCCCAAAATGTGATTAAAACGGGGAATTGGTAGAGATCCACTCACATTGGGTGCGTTCTTTTGATGATGTTGAATGCGCACGAGTTTCGGGATTTGATCGACAAGGATAAACTAACCTAAAATAATAACGAAATGGTTCGGTAAATAAGTGGATTTTATTAACAATTTTAATAGGATTTTTAGATTTATTTTTGTGAGTTTAAGGTCATTTTCTAACTTTAAAAATATTATTTTTAAGTATTTTTAATTGATTTTTAAATTAAATAAATAATAAAAAAAAAAAAATTTGACTTTTTTTGCTGATCGTTGACCGTTGACCGGTCCGTTTACCGGACGTTGACCGTCGGACAGTGGTAATTGGTGCGCTGAGTGAGGTTCGAACCCGCGACCTCTCGTACGCGTGCACGCAGCTCTACCAACTGAGCTACGTGTCTAACCCGAAATATTCTATGTTTTAATTATATATGTATACTAATTAAATGTTAATTTATTTGGTTTATATTAAAAGTATTTAAACTGGTTGAACCGGTTGCAGGGAAGCCGGATCGAACTGGGTCCTTCGGTTTGTAAGGCACAGCCCAACCAGTTGGGCTGTGTGTCTTATCTGTTTAATTTACGGTTTATTTTAATCTTATAGACATACCGTGGCTTGATCTGATTCTGTTTTAAAAAAATTGGTTTTAATTCGGAAAGTCGGTGCGTTTGTAAGGTTCGAACTCGTGACGTGCGCTATGTGTTTGCACACAGTCCGCCGCTGGACTGCGTGTCTAACCCGGTTTAATATCTTGTTTTAATTAAACTTATACATAATATTCAACTTCGTCTTCTTCATTCAAAGACACAGACAAACGATATTCGACTGTTCTGGTTTAAATCGTTCGTCGAACATATAAGTGGTTGATATGTAATGGGTAAAAAAATTACGGAATCGAACGTACCGAACAGACTGTTTTTCTCAGAATTCCGGCAATGGTCGTCGGCTCTGATTTGTGAATTCCGTCTGATTGAATCAATTAACAATTTTGATCGATGAGTTGTGAAATTAAATGACTAAACAAGAGATATCAGGAGGTTTTGATGATTGTACCGCTTTACAGTGTGATTTCGAAAATGTCCAGAGATTTTCCGGCGAGTGTAGAATATCCGGTAACGTCGTCTGGGACTGATTCTGGTTGAAGGATTTAAGTTAGTATAAAGTCTAACAATGGATTGAAAACGAAAGAGTCGAGAAAATTACCGATTTGATGTATGTCTCGGTTTTCCGGCGAAAGTCCGGCGATAGCAGATAGTGATTCCGACGAACAGAAGCTAGAGTGAAAAATGAAATTGAGGGTGTTGCGATTGTTTCCGAGATGTGAGACGATGTTATAAATCAGGAGTAATATGATTTCGGTTTTCAATCTCGAAAATCATATGAATCGAGTTCATTGAAGACAAATTGATTAAGAACGTGGGTTGTAATTGGCATTGAATCATCGGTTACACTCAGAACTCGCGACCACACCAAAGGTTTTTTGGTTATTTGAAAGCCGTTGAGCGGTTTCAGTTCTTGGCGCAAACAGATGAATTACGGGTGCAACTTAAGTTTTATTTGATTAATTGATTACACAAACGAGTCAAGTGGCGGAGTGGTTAAGTGTTTGTTTGATAAACTAGCTGACCCGGGTTCGAAACCCGGCAGCTTGATATTATTTTTTTTGCACTTATTTTTACTTTTTAATAATTATAGTTTTTAAATTCTAATATGTTTATTAAATATGTAATGCTTAAAATTAATATTAATCATAAATACGCAACGAAATTTTATAACTGATTATTCGATTAATAAACGAAGCAGGTTTTGAAACCCGTTTTTCGACGGATGTTACAATTTATAGATGAGAGACTCTATTCACACTCTTAAAATCCTTATTTCATTAATAACATGATATGTGACTTTGACTCATGATATAAAAATAAATAAATAAACCTCTATTTCTTTTATCAACTTTTATTAAAAATGGTAGTTTCATTTTTCTTTTATAACTTTTAATATAATATGTTACATATGATTAAAAATATACCTTTACGGTTGTTTTTGTATACATATTGATATGAATTTACTAAAAACGAAGTCGTATAAAAATAATATTTATTTATTTTTCCTACAAACAAATTTTTTTTTCTATTTCTTTTACCAACTTTTATTTAAAATATAGTTGTATTTTTCTTTTATAATTTTTAAGAAAAGATGTCATCTATTATAGCACTAGTCTTAAGCCCTTCGCGTTGCGGAGCGGGGGGCATAAAACCATGCTAAGTAGCAACAAATCGATAATCAAAATCGGGAAAAGCGGTAAACAAAAACACGAATTTCTAACAACAAGTGACTCACGTAACATAAAACGTAGATACAATCGAATTATACCGATACGTATTAGAAAGTCGAGGGGCTCAAAGTAATATTGTATACAGTTTTTAGAAAGGCGGTGAGGCGACGGAAATCCAGTTTGTAGCGGTTCGGTTCGTTATTGTATCGATGCATCATATAGAAATCACAAAAGAAAACTCAAAAAATAAAGCGTTATATGACCAAAATGATATGTACATGTTTCCAGTTGATTGTAGACACTCAATTATGCACAACGAGAATATATTATATTTGACCCGACTCAATTCCGGAAAAAGTTTATGTCGAAACGTAAATAAACTTGAATTTGTACCGACACAACAAAATTTACATCTAACACATAGACCAATTGAAAACGTATTATATTTGACCTGACTTATTTAAAAAAATAAGTCAAAACGTAAATCAATTTAAATTTATAGCAACACATACATTATAATAAACAAAATAAAACACGAAGGACAAAAATGACATCTAATAAGTTTTTTTAATAAAAATTCACAAGGGAGGTTCCTGGTGAAAAATAAAGGGAGTAATATAGAAAAGGAAAAAAAATAAAATGAAAACAAAGTATAAAAAAAACAAAAGAAAATATACTAAGTTATTGTTTCTTAAATTTTATGAATTAATAATCCGTAATTATTATTTTAACTATGAAATTGGATATAAAATAATATAATAATATAAAATTATTAGAGTTTAGATTAAATAATATTAAAAATTAAAATTGAGAGAACCTATAATAATAATAATAAGGATCACAAAAAGATATTTTTAAATAAAATAAAAATAAAATTGTAAGATTAAAGGAGAGATTGCCATGTGACATTAATTGTAGTCTTTTATTAATATTTGGATTTAAAATATAGTTGTATTTTTCTTATATAATTTTTAATAAAAGATGTTATGTATTATAGCATTTATAATATAGTTCTATTTTTCTTCTATAATTTTTAATAAAAGATGTTATATATTATAGCACCCTAGACATGTTAGGATTGATGTATCCAATTTTCTATTTTCTTAGTATATAAAAATAAGTTGGGGGAATAGTGTCAGACAGCCGTCTATACAAATTTTTGTATACTATAGCCTGGCACTGCCCCATTGGACCAAACAGTTTATCATTTTTTATACTCTTTAAAATTACGTTTTTGCCCCTACTTTAAAATTACGTTTTCGCGCCCCCCGCTCAAAATAAAAATATGCTTTTGTCCCCATCTCAAATTACGATTTTGCCCTCGATTTAAAATTACGATTTGGCCCTCAGCTCAAAATTACGTTTTCGCCCCAGTTCAAAAGAAAAATATGTTTTTCCCCCAACTTAAAATTGCGATTTTGCCCTCTCTTCAAAAATAGATTTTTCCTCGCTTAAAAAATTATGATTTCGCCCTTGGTTCAAAATTACGTTGTTGCCCCTGTTCAAAATAAAATTATACTTTTGGCTCCAACTCAATATTAACGATTTTGCCTCGGTTAAAAATAAAATTATGGTTTTGCCTCCAGCCTAAAATTACGATTGTGCCTTTAGTTCAAATTTATATTACCGTGTTACCCCAACTTAATTTGTAATTTTGCCCCTGCGCAAATTTACAATTTTGCCCCTGGTTCCAATTTACAGTACTGCCATCACTTTAGCTTTTGGCAAATTACAATTTTACCTCAGTCAAAAAATAAAACTTTCTCTTAGTTAAAAATAACATATTGCCATCGTTTTAGTTTTTTTACCAAAACTATAAAAGTGTTTTGTTTTAATTGGTTGACTCGATTTAATTGTTTTCCGTGTCAAGGAGTAGCCTAACACTCGCTCATTATTCAGCCATTGGCCAGCCATGAACTAGTTTTTTATACATTAATTAAAAATGGAATACGTTACTATATTATATTATATTATATCATATCATATCATATTATATTATAATAAAGGCTAATGAATAGTGTTTTTTTATATATTTATATATTAATTATTAATATTAATTATATTTTAATTTTTATTGTAACAAAAGCTAATGAATAGTTCTTTTTTATATATTTATATATTAATTAATACTTAATATTAATTAATTAATTAATTATCTTTATCTATATATTAATAAAGCAAGCCAATGAATAGTACTTATCATTCATGCTCCCTATTCATTGGCTGCCACGTGTCAATTTCTTTTTTTCTTTTCTTCTTTTTTCTTTTCTGGTGCTATTATGTTTGGTGTCAATACATGAAGGTAAAAAACGGTATCAGTCAGTAAAAAAACAGCAAAAATCGGTACCGAATTGATATTGAAATTCTTTTAGTTTCGAAAATTTAGTACTGCTACCCGATACCATTTGTTCATCCCTGATCACGTGTACCGTACGAACAACAACGGTATCGTACAACTTTTTTTGTTGATTTTTTTCAACTTTTTTTAGCTTCAAGGGTAGGAATGAGCTCGGTGCCAACCGATACCAAATCGGTGCTGGTACTGAAAATACCGGTATACGAAGGTAAAAACCAATAGCGAACCGGTACCGGGAACGCCAAGATCTTTCGGTTCGGGAAATTCGGTGCCGGTACCTGGTACCATTTGCTCATCTCTGACCATTTTTTCATACGAACAACATCGTTACCATACAACTGTTTTTGTTGATTTTCTTTCGGTTATCTTTTAGTGTTTTTTTCTACATTTTCTTTTTATTCTTGTAAGTGCTTCCGTTCGCAACACGCTCGTAGTGCTTTTAAAACATATGTAGACATAAACTAAATAACAAAAGAAGTTCGCCGCAATATTAATTAATTAATAAATATTAATAAATAATAATAATAATAATAGAAGTTAATAAATAGTGTTTTAAATATTATATTAACATATATAGTTTTTTTTACTTTTATTATTTTAATATTATAATAATAATTATTATTTACTTAACTTTTTAAGTTAGATAAGCTTAGTGTCAATTGGTACTGGTACCGAAAATACCGGTACGGTCCGGTTTGGTATCGGTATATGAAGGTAAAAGTCGGCACCAGGCTAGTACAGAAAACGCCAAAAGTCAGTATCGAATTGATTTTGAAAATCTTTTAGTTTGGGTAATTCAGTACTGCTACCTGATACCATTTGCTCATCCCTGATCAAGGGTACCGTACAAATAACAACGGTATCATACAACTTTTTTTGTTAATTTTTTTACTTTTAATGATTTCTTTTTTTTAGTTTTAGGAGTAGGGATGAGCTCGGTGCAACCGATACCGAACCGGTACTAGTACCGAAAATATCGGTTACGATACCTGTATATGAAAGTAAAAACTGGTAGCGAACTGGCACCAGGAACGCCAAAAGTCGGTATTGAATTGGTACTTACAATCTTTCGGTTCTGAAATTCGGTACCTGTACCCAGTACCATTTGCTCATATCTGACCACGAGTTTCATACGAACAATATCATTACCATACAACTTTTTGGTTGATTTTCTTCTGGTTATCTTTTCATGTTTTTTTGACATTTTCTTTTTATTATTGTCAGCGGTTCCGTGGGTAACGTACCCGTACTGATTTTAAAACACATGTAAACACAAGCGAAATAACAAAAGAAGTTTTCCGTAACCCTACGACGGTGATAAACCTAATTTCATTAATTATAAAAAAAATTACAATGATGAGTAATATCCAAATCAAACATTAATTTCATTTAAATAAAAAACTTTAACTTAGAAAGCCCACTAAATAACTATATACATCTCATTCCTATTTTATTTTAGTGTTGTCTCTCCGTTTCAATCATATTCCATTTATTTTTGTTTCTTGGTCTACAAACATAAGTCTTTTTCTTCTATTTCTTTTAACAACCTCTTTAAAAAAAATTGTTATTAATGGGATTTTGAATCCTTATGCAACGAAAGGCAAAACCTTATCCAATACTTTAAAATCATTAGACCAAAGACCCTTTGGTACCAACTTTTATTTAAAATACAATTTTATTTATTTTTATAATTTTTAATATGATATGTTATATATTATAACACCTTGTACGTATTAAAAAATAACCTGTCCCTTATACAGCAAAGAGAATTTAATACATCATTTCACCAATTATTAAAACATTACAAGACAATAATGTCAAAATTAAAATTTAATTCATTTAAAAAATGATCTTGAATCCCTGAAACCCACTAAATAACTATATGCATCTCATTCCTGTTTTATTTAATGCTAGTTTAAATCTTACCTTTGTATCATAAAATTTGGAGTTAAATGTCATTTTAGTTCCTGTGGTTTGTTTTTCATTTTAGTCCAAAGGTTTGAAACATTGCTAGTGTAGTCCAAATAGTTTCAAACGTTTCATTTTAGTCACTCGGTTAACTTCATCCATTTCTTTTGTTAACAAGAAGGGCAATTCGGTCATTTATATGGTGAATTGCCCTTCTAGTTAACAGAATTACATATAAAATGACTGAATTACCCTTCTCGTTAACAAAAAATGGATGAATTTAACTGAGTGGGCTAAAATGGCAACATTTGGAACTATTTGGACTAACATGGCAACGTTTCACACCTTTGGACTAAACTGACAAAATGATCCAAACCACAAGGACTAAAATGACATTTAACTCTAAAATTTGTAAAGAGAGGAATAAGTATTTAATGATCATTCATCAAATAAAATTAATTTTAAAATCAACAACTTTAGATTTTAAATAAAAAAATTCCTTAAATGCCCTGACACTATTCAGAAAGTTTGTCTACTAATAATAGAGTAATGTCAACGTTTGAAACTATTTGAATTAACATGGCAATGTTTCAAACCTTTGGACTAAATTGACAAAATAACTCAAATCACAAGGACTAAAGTGACATTTAACTCTAAAATTTGTAAAGGGAGGAATAAGTGTTAAATGATTATTCATGAAATAAAATTATATTTAAAATCAACAACTTTAGATTTTAAATAAAAAATTTCCTTAAATGCCCTGACACTATTCACAAAGTATGTCTAGCAATAATAGAGTAATGTCAATGTTTGAAACTATTTGGACTAACATTGAAACGTTTCAAACATTTGGACTAAACTGATAAAATAACTCAAACCACAAAAACTAAAATGACATTTAACTCTAAAATTTGTAAAGAGAGGAATAGGTATTAAATGATTGTTCATCAAAATAAAATTTATTTTAAAATCAACAACTTTGGATTTTAAATAAAAAAATTCCTTAAATGCCCTGACACTATTCAGAAAGTTTGTCTAGTAATAATAAAGTAATGTCAAAATTAAACTTAAATTTCATTTAAAAAATTAATCTTGAATCCCTGAATTTATTATTTCTAAAAAGTTGTTGAAATGTCAGATTAGGCATATAGCAATTAGCCAATTAGATAAAATTATAGCTACAAAATAATATTTAAATTAATTAGATAAGTATAAATTATGGGTAATTATTAAATTTAAATATTTGGATGTAAGTTGCATCTTAAAAGGATGGTTGTTTTTTGAATAAATTTATTATTATGATAAATGTAATTATTATTCTTCTTGCATTTTAAATATATTGAATAAATAAATAATTTGTTAAGCAAGAAAATCGTTCCCTCCACCCTCGTTATGAAAATGCTCGATATTGTTTCAATTATTAAGATATAATTTCTAACCTAGTAATTAATATAAATAAATAATAAGATATTTTATGGAACTTTATCCGTAATATTTGTTTCAATTATTAAATATAATTTCTAACCTAGTAATTAATTAAATAAATAATAAGATATTTTATGGAACTTATCCGTAATTTCTTAAACATTTGAAACATATATTAAATTTAATAATTTAAATTAAATAATAATTATCTACAATTAAGGGTGGTCTAGAATAATGATAAGTGTTCATTTATTGGTGTCTTTTATTATATGGTATAGTAGATTATCTGGTTATTACAATACTACCAAATTTGAAAAGGTTTCGTCCTCAAACTTTACTAACCGAATAATATTCATGGATTAACCAAATGATGAAGAAGATAGCCTAGTCATTTAAAAGCCCATAAAAGTTTTAGAATTTTAAAGGTCTATAAATCAACTATTTATACACTCTATTTTATAGCTGTATGTTTAGTTGACCAAATGACTAAGAGTTACTATATTAAGGCCTTGCACAATAGATCCTAAGATTACAGAGGATAATTATGAAAACTGATCAGAAGTTTATATCTTAACTCAACGTCTACCTTAACCTCACATAGTCACATGTCTTATTTTGGTTTAATGTTACTTTTCTATTAGTAAAAGCAAGAGCTCTACGAAGGTTGATATATCGTTTATACGAGCATCAAAAATCAACTTCATTACATTAACTATAAAAACATTACAAAGATTTTCAATAATGTCAAAATCAAACATAAAATTCATTTAAGAAAATCTATAATCTTGAGTCCTTCCTGCTATACTAAATGGCTACATACATCTCATTCCTAAACGGCTAAACATTCCAAAGATTTAAATTCATTTAAGAAAATCATTAATTCTGAGTCCTTTCTACTAAATGACTACATACATCTCATTCCTAAACGGCTAAACATTCCAAAGATTTAAATTCATTTAAGAAAATCATTAATTCTGAGTCCTTTCTACTAAATGACTACATACATCTCATATATATTATACTAGGTTATAACCTCGTGTATTACACGGGTTGAATAAATTAATTTTATATACTAAATAATTAAAAAAATATCTTTAAAAAACTCCTTTAATGCATGGGTTGTATAAATGTAATTTTATATATTAAAAAATTTATATAGAAACCATATTATACAGGTTGAATAAATGTAATTTTTATACCAAATAATAAAAAATTATATCTTTAAAAACACGTGTATTACACGACATTATATATATTATGGTAAAAGTTTAAAGTTTATTAGAGTTATAAATGAGACGTATAGATCAAATTTAAAATAAATAATAATTATATATAGTTAAGTAGAAGAGATTAAACAAAATAATATTTAGTAGGAGAGTTATCTATAACTAATTAAAAGAGATTAAACTAAATAATATTTCGTAGGATGGTTATCTATAATTAATTAGAAGAAATTAAACTAAAATAATAATATCTATAAGATATGGTCTAATATGATAACAAGTGTTCCATAAGTGGTTTCTTTTATTATATAGTATAGATATAGATTTAATGCGATCTCTACGTTTTAAATCTTACCATTTAAGATTAATAATTATGTTAAAGATAAATTTTGTTCATCATCAAAGTTAACCTTAAATACTTTTCTTTACATTCTTAAATGAATAATAACAATACTAACGATTTATCATATAATTGAAACTTTAAAAAAGATGTTCTTGAAAAATGTCGAATTGTTGCACATGTAATAAAAAATACTACTACAATCATTTTTTTTAATTTACGTTCTAATATAAAATTTACCAAAAACAGAGCTATATAAAAATACGTTTATTTATATGGATGCAGGAAAATTATTCATAATATACAATAATATGTCATAGCATAAATCAAATTTGTTGTAGACGCTTCTAGCACATCAAATTATCTAATCTAACTAATAATAAAAAATTATAATTGATGTCAAATGGCATTTTCTCATTCAAACTTATAATATTTATGTGTATTTCAATTATAACTTTTTATCCTTATTCTTTTCTTTCATTTTTAATATTATAATATATATTAATTAATTTTTACTGTAAAAAATTGAAAAATAATATATTTCAATACTTTATTATAGAATAGTAAAATCATGTGGTGATATGGATATCTCCGTGTTAACAATCAATAAATCTAAATTATTATATATTTTTTAAACAACTTAAATTACATTAAATCCGTCTTCAGCATAACTCGAATCCTTAATCTCAAGGAAAGAAACACCTGAACTCTAATTGTTTTCCCAGTTGGACCCAACCTCACCAATTATTATACGTTATCTAATGTTATCTCCATGTTAACAGTCAATAATTTTTTAATTATTATTATTATACGTTATATAATAGTACGTATTTTTATACGTTATATGATAATATGTATTTTGTAAGTATGTGTTTAAAAAGTAATCAATGCTAAAATTATTATACGTTAGATAGTAGTACAAATGCTATTATAACTTAAATTTATAATATACCACAATCTTACAAAAGATCAATTGAATTATCACAAGGAAACTATAATAATATTATAAATTATGAAACAACTCATATACCGATCAACAATACACGAAATTCACTCATGTGAAAGATTATAGTTTATATTTACTTAACATAGGTGATAAAAGAATGAAATATGATTTTATAAGATTATAATATTTTACATTTTTTTTATTTTGTGAAATGGATTACATAGAAGTTTATGATGTACTTTTTTTTTTCAAAATTCAACACGTGTATATACGGGTTTGTAACATCTAAAAATTAAAATAATATTCAATTTATATTTCTTTTATATTTAAACCCTGTAATACACAGGTTTGTAAGCTAATATTATATATAATGCTACAATTTGAAGATCGATCTCTGGTACTTTTCTTTTGGTATTTTTGTTGGTCATTTTGTTTTTAATTTACCTTTGCTCTCAGAATAAAAAATTATTGTCTCATCAACTTTTGTAGTATTATATATACTACAATTTATAACTACATATATTATAAGTTAAAAAAATGAAACTATTTATAGTTGAATGCCGATGCTATTTACTAAATTGACCCTTCTCTTTAGATTTTAAATTTCAACCTTTCATTTGTTTCTTATCTACATATTTGGTCACTCCTACATATTTGGTCACTCCTGCTACATTACTTTGAAGTTTACAATATTTACTAAATTAGTCTCTCTTTTTTGCATTTTAATTTTAACCCTTTATTTGTGTGTTTTCTACATTTTGTAGTATTATATATACTACAAATTTATACTAAATATATTATAAGTTAAAAAAAATGAAACTATTTATAGTTCAATGCCGATGCTATTTACTAAATTGACCCTTCTCTTTACATTTTAATTTTCAACCTTTCATTTGTTTCTTATCTACATATTTGGTCACACCTACATATTATGGTGACTCCTGTCTCCTGCTACATTACTTTGAAGTTTACAATATTTACTAAACTAGAATTACCACCGGCAATGCGGCGGGTATTCGTTAGTTATATCATGAAAGTGAAATGTTTCTTACATGACCGCGAAGTTGTGTGTAAAACATAGAAAAGAATAACTAAGTTGATCTCTGACACGCGTGTTGCGACAGATTTATCAAACGGGGGAAAAATAGACGCGTTGCGACAAGCAAGTCAAACGGGAAAATAGATGAAAAAACGTTGAACCCCACACGCACGTTGCGGCGTGTTAACTCGGAAAATTTGGAACGAAACGTCAAAAGGAAAACTTATGAAAGATGAAAAGTATTAAGGACCAAAGTTGAAAGTTAATAAGTGTTGAGGTTAAATTGCAAATGATGAAAAGCTTTGGGTTAAAAGTAAAAAAAATCAAAGGGTTTAAATTGCAAAGATAGAAACTTGTGAATTATAAATGAAAAATCAAACTAATCAAAGGGTTTAAATTACAAAGAAGAAAACTTTAAATTTAAATTGCCAAACATTAAAACTTTAGGGATAGAAATGAAAAATCTTTTTTTTTTTTTTGAAAAACTCCCAAAAGCCATGGTGCAACTACCATATGCGTATAATTGTTGCTTATTTATAGTTTATAAATTAGTCTCTCTTTTTTTCATTTTAATGTCAACCCTTTATTTGTTTCTTTTCTACATATGTGCCCCTCCTACCTAAATTACATTAAAGTTTACACTGATTAAGGAAACAATAGTTACAATTTTTTTAACTAACAAATGTTAGTTCTATTAGTTATTTCCTCTTGGCCAGTTTTGAACTTAAGATCTCCCTCTTAAAAGGTATATGCCTCTACTAAGTGGGTTATCCCACATTGGCAGCAATTACATTTTGCTTATGATATTTGTTCTAACGTTTGTCTACTTGCAAAAAAAATATACCTTTATATATTAAGTGTAAAGATCAAATAGAAATAAACTTAATGTACTAAACGTACAAACTGAATGAAAAGAGAAAAACACGCGGTGGCATTTTGATAATTATCAGCAACTATCAAATTACTCTACAAATGATCCTGTAGAGTAATTTTGTTCTTGTAGGGTAATTATCAAATTACTCTACAAATGATCTTGTTGTAACATCCGTCAAAAACGAATTTTACCAAAGCCGCTCCGTTTGTTAACCGAACAATCAGTTTAAAATTTCGTGGCGTATTTAATGCCCAAATTAATTTTAAACGATACATAAATAATTATTATATTGGAATATATAGTTTGTTTTTGAAAAATTGTTAAAAATAATGAAATAAAAATAAAATGGTTCTGCCGGGTTTCGAACCCGGGTCAGTCAGCCAGTCAACAACAGACTTAACACACACACACTCAACCACTGCGCCACTTGTATTCTTTGTTAATTAATGGAAACAATTAATACATATTATAATTCTCGAATTCAAAACCGGCGCCCAAATTTCAGTCGTCGGAAATCCCGGCGATCTCGCGAGATTGGACGGTTTCTTCAAGTCTTAACGTAAACATTTAAACCCACATCAGTTATAACCGACGCCTGAGTCCGCGACACAAGCTATAACCGCCGGAAAACGTAATGACTTTGAATCAAGACGGAAATTGGACCAAATTCATCGATAACCTGCCTTATAAATACCCCCTCGAACCTCTGCAAGCTTTTTCGCTCAAAACCGCACCTTTACCCGACGTAACTCCATTCGCCGGAAAACTTCTGTACATCGCCGGAAAACCGAACCCTTCACTTCCGAACCTTACTGAATCCCCTGAGCTTATACCGAAGTCACCCACATCCTTTTCAAGCTTGCTGAAGACTCTCTGCTGCAAGACACACGACGCCGGAATCTTTTGCTGTCGCCGGAGTTCTGCCGGAGAAACAGAGGAGTCCAGTCGGTATACCTTACGCTTAAATCTTTCATTCTTTTACATATCTCATCTGTAATTAACCTCAAAACACTAAAGAACACGATTAAAACATCGAACCAGTCGGACTTCCGATTCTGGTTAAAATCATCGAAGAAGACGAAGTTTCTATAATGTTTAAGTTTATTATAAATCAAGATATAACTCGGGTTAGGCACACAGTCCAGCGGTGGACTGTGTGCACAATAAACACGTAAACGTCTCGAGTTCGAATCTTGTCCCACGCATGCTGCCTTAATAAAAATGTTTTTTTTTGTTAACCGAACCGGAGTCACCGCGGTACATGTTAAGTTTATTAATAACCGGAATAATAACCAAGTTAGACACACAGTCCAGTGGTGGACTGTGTGAATGTTTAAACAACGTCACGAGTTCGAGTCCGGTCTACTGCACCGATTCGGACAATTATCTAACTTTTTATTTAAGACAGAAATGGAAATGTTCAGTTTGTATATAGTATAATAAAAATCGGTTTATATAACAAGTTAAACACACAGTCCAGCGGTGGACTGTGTGTTAACCTAAACCACAGGTCCCGGGTTCGAGACCTGTGGAGAGCACCGGTCCGATTCAGTAAAATCTTTTTAGAAATAAATTGATTTTTGG
The DNA here is from genome assembly GCA_947069175.1 of Scalesia atractyloides. Classification (NCBI taxonomy): domain Eukaryota; kingdom Viridiplantae; phylum Streptophyta; class Magnoliopsida; order Asterales; family Asteraceae; genus Scalesia; species Scalesia atractyloides. The sequence goes on from CAMTDV010000030.1 coordinate 86,792,814, forward strand.
ATTAATCTAATTAATATATAAATATACTTAAAAACAGAAATATTTCCGGTTAGACACGTAGCTCAGTTGGTAGAGCTGCGTGCACGCGTACGGGAGGTCTCGGGTTCGAGCCTCACTCAGCGCACACTTACTCGCATACGAACCGGTCAAACAGTCAAGGTCAATGGTCAACGGTCAACGTTTCAAAAAAGTCAAAATTTTTTATTATTTTTATTTATTTATTTTAATTAAAAATCAATTAAAAATACTTAAAAATAACATTTTTAAGGTTAGAAAATAGCCTTAAACTCACAAAAATACACCCAACAATCCTACTAAAATGGATTAATAAAATCCGTTTACTTACCGAACCATAATGCTATTTATCTAGGTTAATTTCACTCGTGGTTAAAACCACTTCGCGTGCATTCAACATCATCAACCGAACGCACCCACTGTGAGTGAATCTTACAACTCCCCTTTTTAATTACACGTTTTGGGGTGTGTCATGTGTCACAAAATAATTAACTCGTTTATTTAAACTTGTGCCATACCATATTGTGATCTAAACTTAGATTGTTTATATTGTTGTGATTATGTATTTCATTTTGTCAACTTATATGAAAGTCATTCATTAAGCCCATTAGTTCCTCGTGGGAGACGAGTTGAGCAACGCGTGCCTCAAAACAAATCCATTATTGTTCATGTGTGTATTATTTAGTTTATATTGTTTGTAGTATGTATTTCATATTGTCAAGTTTATGCAATTCATTCATTAGGCCCATCAGTTCCTCGTGAGAGACGAGTTGAGCAACGCGTGCCTCTAAACGTTCCATTATTGTTCATGTGTGCTTATTTAATATAATGATTGTTGAATAAGTTTACATCTATTTTTACTCATGTGTGGTTGTGCACTCATTTTATAATCAATTAAATAAACTTGTTCAAATGTTTTCCATAGGATTCACTCGCCAACTTTTTGTTGATCCAAAAACCCTTTTTACACATGATACAGGTGAACAGGATGAAGCAAGGAAAACATAGGAAATGCCTTAGAAGAAAACAAAGAAGCTTAGATTGATGTTAGGTCATGATGTAATATTGATTGTAATTTCCCATTAAATTGTATTAATGAATATGAAACGTTGTAATAAATGTCATGAGCTTTGATGATAACCCAATCATGCCCCGGTCACCTTTTTCCGCTGCGGGTCGGGTGTGACAGATTGGTATCAGAGCCATGATTGTAGGGATATAGAATAGGTTATTAGACCCTTAGAGCCTATACTATAGTCTGCCTAAATTTTAATTGATTAGGTGGTTACATACAAACTTGTGATATTTATTTGTTTCATATTTGTTTATATTTACAGTCAAACATACATACTTATATACATATTCATTATACATATATCAATGTTCATATATTCAATTCATTTTCATACTCTCATTATTCAAAGATTTTGTTGCAATTTTCAAATCTCATCAAAGTAAGTTCTGCGACGGGCATGTAGTAACTGGAAGGGTACAAGTACTGGTAGTCGGAACGTCCTGTCTAGGTTGGCATTCGTATAAATCCAATATAACGGACCAGTTTGCCTACCTGGGGACTAACGATTAGAGTACGAAGGACCTATTAGGCCAAAGCATGCCACACCAAACGTCGTTCGAACTAACCCCACTTTGAGGTGTCACCGTGTCTACACCTGGACACATTCCGAATATCACACGTTGTATACATATTTCTCGATTTTCTCCGGGTTTTAGTGTACGTAACCAGGCAAACCCATGCGAACCATATGAAAAACCCGGTATTCATGGGGGCCCACATGATTACGAAGGTGAAGTATGGCGGCATGTAGGGCCTAATGACGAGCAAAGCCCAAGACATCCTATGGATGTAGTAGATTTATTTTTCTATAATTATTTTATGAATGTTCATTCCTAGTGCGACCCATGATCCCAAAAGCATCCAACTCATACTCTTGACATGTATTCCTTGTAGATGTCTTATAGCCTCGCCCGTAGGAAGATGAGAGCAGGAAAAGCTCGCGAGCGCATGGCTGCCCTAATCGCTCAACAAATGGCTGCCGTAATACCCAACATTGTAATCCAAGTTCAACAAGCACTTACCGCTAATCCTATAAATCAAGAAGATCACACATTGTCAATTCTCCCCCAAATACCACTAAATGCACCTACAAGCATTTCAAATCATGCGACCCTCCAAAATACGAAGGGACTGAAGGTGTCACCGCTCTCCTCCATTGGTTTGAAGAAATGGAGAACACTTTTCTAAATTGCGATTGCCCCGATGATCGCAAAGTGCGATATGCTACTGGTCGTTTATATAGAATAGCCCTTACTTGGTGGAATACAGAGAAGGCTAAACGAGGCGTTGAAGATGCTATGACTTTGACTTGGGAAGAGTTGAAGAAAATCATGACAAGACGGTTTTGCCCAAGGAGCGAAATTAAGAAATTAGAGGATGAGTTCTATTCGTTGAAGCAAAAGGAAGGCGACCACACCACATACAACAAAAGATTCCTCAAGTTAAATCAAATGGTTCCCAACTTGTTCACTCCCCTCTACCGTTTGATCGAGCACTACATTCGAGGTCTTCCGTCAAAGATTCAAGACTCTGTAATAAGTACCACGCCTGCAACTTTGGAAGCAACAATGGAGTTAGCTACAGAGCTCACCGAGAACCGAATCCGGAACAAAGACTTCAAGGAGGAGAAGAAGAAGGATGAAGCATCGACTGAAACTTCAAACTCCACCCAAACCGAATCCCCTTCTCAACCCATTTCTAAGAGAAAAAGAGACGGGCAACTTTTCGCTACTATCCAACGTAATCAACCAATTTCACAAGCCATACCCATCAAAGCTATCCCAATCACCCAAGTGGCACCCAACTCAACTTACCCAAATAAGAAACCGTATCTTGGACCTCACCCTCGATGTAACACCTGTTTTTGTCACCATCCCCTTACCTTACCCTGTCGACTATGTGCAACTTGTGGACGCTATGGTCATTTGAGCAAGGTTTGCCGCACCCCTCAAAACCAAATCTCTTCCCCTACTCAAAACATGATCCAAACCTATCAACAGCCCCAATACCCCATGTTCCCATATGTTCGAGTTTGTTTCAATTGTGGCGACCCTACTCACTTTAGAAACACGTGCCCACGATTGGTTAACATCATAAACGCTCAAGCTCAATCAAACCTAGTTAACCAAGTAAATCAAGAAAACCCAACCGCTAGGCCACCAGCAAGAGGAAGAGTCTTCAACATCAACGCCAATCCTGTCGAAGATAATGACGGCCCAAACGAAGATACCCAACTAGTTCTCTTCACCGAAAATCAAGATTCAACTCCTATCGTTTAGTTTTATGTTTTAGAATCACATAGAACCAATCATAACTTAAGGATAAAGCCAATGAAACTTTGACAAGAATACGGTGGATACGCCGCTGGTACTTCCTATATATAAGTATTCTTGTCAAATGATCGGAGGCATTATCAGGCGGTTATGAGAGGTTCCATGTATAGGCTGTTTGTGTGATTGTTGTTTAGATTAAGTTTATTATTTTCAGTACATGCAATACGATAGGCTCCGTTTGATTGAGCCTTGATCGCACAGACATTTTCATTTTCAGTACATGCAATACGATCGGCTCCGTTTGATTGAGCCTTGATCGCACAGACATTTTCATTATCAGTATTTTGTGGTTGTTGTGTTTGTAGTAGAGTCACATAGAACTAATCATAACTTGTGGATAAAGTCAATGAAAATTTGACAAGAATATGGTGGATACGCCGCTGGTACTTCCTATATATAAGTATTCTTGTCAAAGGATCAGAGGCATTGTCAGACGGTTATGATAAGTTCTATGTAGGATTTAGTAGTTTCTTGGTAACTAATCATAACTTGTGGATAAAACCAATGAAAATTTGACGAGAATATGGTGGATACGCCGCTGGTACTTCCTATATATAAGTATTCTTGCCAAAGGATCAGAGGCATTATCAGGCGGTTATGAGAAGTTCCATGTAGGATTTAGTATTCCCTTGGTTGAAATTTGTGTTACATTCATATCATCTCGCCATTTAAAGAAATTTGACTGTGTTCTATTTCTACATAAACTAACCTCTCCATCATAACAAACGAGAGAGGAACTGTCACCATTCAAACCTGTATCCTATTAGAATGTGGATTCAAATATTGGTTGTTGTGTTATTTATGTTCTAGAGTTTCATCATAGGACCAATCATAACTTACTGATAAAACCAATGAAAATTTGACAAGAATATGGTGGATACGCCGCTGGTACTTCCTATATATAAGTATTCTTGTCAAAGGATCAGAGGTATTGTTAGATGGATATGAGAAGTTCCATGTAGGTTGTAGTATTAGAAGTTTTGCCTTAGGATATAACCATATCCTTCCAAACATATCCAAACTCTTATGCATGATATCATATTTAGCGAATCAATTCTGCTTATCAATACTTTTACAGTAGGCAACGAAAAGTGATTCGTGTAAATAGGGTACTTAACCCTTACAAGGGACGTTACCGCCTCAAACAAAAACTTAAACCCTTACTTGTTCCAAGCATGTAACTGTTAAACTAAACACCATCATTTTTTTTAGTCAATTATATCACTACTTAAATTTCGGGACGAAATTTCTAAAAAGCAGGGAATACTGTAACATCCGTCAAAAACGGATTTTACCAAAGCCGCTCCGTTTATTAACCGAACAATCAGTTTAAAATTTCGTGGCGTAGTTAATGCCCAAATTAATTTTAAACGATACATAAATAATTATTATATTGGAATATATAGTTTGTTTTTGAAAAATTGTTAAAAATAATGAAATAAAAATAAAATGGTTCTGCCGGGTTTCGAACCCGGGTCAGTCAGCCGGTCAACAACAGACTTAACACACACACACTCAACCACTGCGCCACTTGTATTCTTTGTTAATTAATGGAAACAATTAATACATATTATAATTCTCGAATTCAAAACCGGCGCCCAAATTTCAGTCGTCGGAAATCCCGGCGATCTCGCGAGATTGGACGGTTTCTTCAAGTCTTAACGTAAACATTTAAACCCACATCGGTTATAACCGACGCCTGAGTCCGCGACACAAGCTATAACCGCCGGAAAACGTAATGACTTTGAATCAAGACGGAAATTGGACCGAATTCATCGATAACCTGCCTTATAAATACCCCCTCGAACCTATGCAAGCTTTTTCGCTCAAAACCGCACCTTTACCCGACGTAACTCCATTCGCCGGAAAACTTCTGTACATCGCCGGAAAACCGAACCCTTCACTTCCGAACCTTACTGAATCCCCTGAGCTTATACCGAAGTCACCCACATCCTTTTCAAGCTTGCTGAAGACTCTCTGCTGCAAGACACACGACGCCGGAATCTTTTGCTGTCGCCGGAGTTCTGCCGGAGAAACAGAGGAGTCCAGTCGGTATACCTTACGCTTAAATCTTTCATTCTTTTTACATATCTCATCTGTAATTAACCTCAAAACACTAAAGAACACGATTAAAACATCGAACCAGTCGGACTTCCGATTCTGGTTAAAATCATCGAAGAAGACGAAGTTTCTGTAATGTTTAAGTTTATTATAAATCAAGATATAACTCGGGTTAGACACACAGTCCAGCGGTGGACTGTGTGCACAATAAACACGTAAACGTCTCGAGTTCGAATCTTGTCCCACGCATGCTGCCTTAATAAAAATGTTTTTTTTTTGTTAACCGAACCGGAGTCACCGCGGTACATGTTAAGTTTATTAATAACCGGAATAATAACCAAGTTAGACACACAGTCCAGTGGTGGACTGTGTGAATGTTTAAACACACGTCACGAGTTCGAGTCCGGTCTACTGCACCGATTCGGACAATTATCTAACTTTTTATTTAAGACAGAAATGGAAATGTTCAGTTTGTATATAAGTATAATAAAAATCGGTTTATATAACAAGTTAAACACACAGTCTAGCGGTGGACTGTGTGTTAACCTAAACCACAGGTCCCGGGTTCGAGACCTGTGGAGAGCACCGGTCCGATTCAGTAAAATCTTTTTAGAAATAAATTGATTTTTGGATTAATCTAATTAATATATAAATATAATTAAAAACATAAATATTTCGGGTTAGACACGTAGCTCAGTTGGTAGAGCTGCGTGCACGCGTACGGGAGGTCTCGGGTTCGAGCCTCACTCAGCGCACACTTACTCGCATACGAACCGGTCAAACAGTCAATGGTCAACGGTCAACGGTCAACGTTCAAAAAAGTCAAATTTTTTTATTATTTTTATTTATTTATTTTAATTAAAAATCAATTAAAAATACTTAAAAATAACATTTTTAAGGTTAGAAAATAGCCTTAAACTCACAAAAATACACCCAACAATCCTACTAAAATGGATTAATAAAATCCGTTTACTTACCGAACCATAATGCTATTTATCTAGGTTAATTTCACTCGTGGTTAAAACCACTTCGCGTGCATTCAACATCATCAACCGAACGCACCCACTGTGAGTGAATCTTACAACTCCCCTTTTTAATTACACGTTTTGGGGTGTGTCATGTGTCACAAAATAATTAACTCGTTTATTTAAACTTGTGCATACCATATTGTGATCTAAACTTAGATTGTTTATATTGTTGTGATTATGTATTTCATTTTGTCAACTTATATGAAAGTCATTCATTAAGCCCATTAGTTCCTCGTGGGAGACGAGTTGAGCAACGCGTGCCTCAAAACAAATCCATTATTGTTCATGTGTGTATTATTTAGTTTATATTGTTTGTAGTATGTATTTCATATTGTCAAGTTTATGCAATTCATTCATTAGGCCCATCAGTTCCTCGTGAGAGACGAGTTGAGCAACGCGTGCCTCTAAACGTTCCATTATTGTTCATGTGTGCTTATTTAATACAATGATTGTTGAATAAGTTTACATCTATTTTTACTCATGTGTGGTTGTGCACTCATTTTATAATCAATTAAATAAACTTGTTCAAATGTTTTCCATAGGATTCACTCGCCAACTTTTTTTGATCCAAAAACCCTTTTTACACATGATACAGGTGAACAGGATGAAGCAAGGAAAACATAGGAAATGCCTTAGAAGAAAACAAAGAAGCTTAGATTGATGTTAGGTCATGATGTAATATTGATTGTAATTTCCCATTAAATTGTATTAATGAATATGAAACGTTATAATAAATGTCATGAGCTTTGATGATAACCCAATCATGCCCCGGTCACCTTTTTTCCGCTGCGGGTCGGGGTGTGACACTTGTAGAGTAATTTTGTAAACTGATCATATAGAGTAATTTTGATATTGTAGAGTAATTTTGTTAGCATTTAGTTATGGGGTATAGCTTTATGGTTTAGTTTTTAGCTTTTGGGTTGAGGTGGGGGTTAGGTTTTTTTTTTTTTTTTTTTTTTTTTTTTGGGGGTGGGGGTTTAGGTTTTTTAGCATTTAGTTATGGGGTTTAGTTTTTAGCTTTTAGTTTGGAGGGGGGAGGGGTAGTTTTTTTAGGTTTTTGGTGGGTGAGAGGGGGGGTTAGTTTTTTTTATCAAAATTACTCTAGAAGACTATTTAAAATTACCACATAAATTTACAATTACTCTACAAGACCAAAATCACATAAAATGATCCTGTAGAGTAATTTTGATAATTACCCTACGACCATATATTTACGAAAATGCCACCACGTTTTTTTGACTTTTTCTTCAATTTGTACGTTTAGTACGTTAATTTTTTTTCACCGGAACTTAACTCTATATATTAATTAAAAGACAAGAGATTCTAACATATGATTCTTTAACTATAAATAATATGTTTCTAAATTTAGTTTGCATGGCAAAATAATAATTTCATATAATTACCATTAAAAATAACACGCTTTCCTAATGTCATCGAACGAGCGTGGACCATCACATAAAAGGAAAGGGATAAACCATTCGTTTAATATTTACAAGAATCCTGAACGTCGGCGTTATGAACTCAAATTAGTTTACATGTTATTTAGAACTTCTTCATTTGATTTTTGCTAATATGTGTATCTAAACGTGCGCTAACAAAATTACTAGTATTATCTTAAACGTAAGTGTTATTGGCTTTTCCACACCACTCCCTCAAGACACTTTACATTTTGGCCCAAGTATATGTAACCTGCATTTTTTGCCCCCTCATTTTTTTCTTTTTTACCCCCTACTGTTATAATTTACATTTTTTTCAAATACTTTTGTAATTTACATTTTTACCCATATGTTTTATATGCAAAGTTTTTACGAATCATGTATAGTGCATTGTTTTTACACATTTTGATTTACGCTCCATGTCTTATTATACGTTTTCACCTATCGTGCGCCAACGTAATGTGCGGCGGGAATTCTACTCCTACTTTAAAAAAAATGCAATTTTAACCCCTAGACTATTATTGGTACTTTTGCATATGCCAATGTATTGTGTCATACACTTCGTGTCTACCTTTGTGTTTTACACTTTTTTTGTAGTTTTCTTTTATGCATTGTGTTTTAATTTTTTTTGTAACTGTCTTTTACACATTGCATTTACGAATCATGTCTTGTCATACTACATGTTTCCACCGTCACGCGCCGTCGTAACGCACGACGGGTAAAAAGACTAGTTATACATTGAATGGAAGTTATTAAGAAAAGTCACATGTCAAATTATGTCATGCGTTTGGTGTAAGTAGCAATTTTTTGGTGCATTTTTTAACGATAGACTTCTATATAAAAATATAGAAAGGGTCAGCAAAAAGTGTAAAACCCAAACAACTTTCAAAATTGCATCTCGTATATTGAAACTCCCAATTAAGACACCCAAATTTGGATCTTCATCTAAGCCAGAGGAAAGATTGCTCTTTTATTGTCTCGGCCGTTCGATAGCTCGGAATATTGCTTTTGCTAAATTCTATCTCGTTTCTCGCCTTTCCCTAGTTCCCATAAAGTAGTAAGAACCACGACCCCAATCACCTTTTTCTAGTCTCTCTCTCTCTCTCAAATTCTCTCTGGATCCCACTAGGTTGTTTGTGCTTGACATAACAATCATGAGTTGAGAGATGATGCCCCAACCGAGGCATTTTGAGCCAAGAGCGACCTGTTTCCAGAGCAGCATAAGACACCCATGCATTTTTACAGTTCTAGAGCCCGCTAGGATGTGATCCATGGATTCGACACTTAACCCGCATCTAGAGCAGCATAAATCCACGATCTGAACTCCCCGGGCTGCTAGAGCTTCTTTCGATGGTATCCTGTCAGGGTCAACTTTCCAGCCCTTCACATAATAGGATTAATGATTATTATTCTTGTGTTTTCTGTTGTTATTAGGCCATATGTAGTGGTCACACACCTCATAACATGATGAGTGTGGGGTTATGTGACAAGTGTCACATAAAGCATAATGGTGGTGTTCTATAACATTTCGGAACATTTGGGTGTGGTGGTAACACCATATAAGCCAACTAGCAATCATTACTCAATTATATTTTTTAATTTTCTAAATTTAATAAATATAAAAAGAAATGACATTTCATTAAATAAAAAAAACATTACAATAATATTAAAAACATTCCATTATAAAAACATTACAATAAAATTAAAAAGACTCGAAAATTAAATAATTAAAATCTATATTTTTTCCGATAAACTCCATACGCTTTAGAGCCAATTCCAACGCATTTCCGGTTAGGTGGTCGAACGCTTTCGAGTAATACTCAATGTATCTCTCCATTTGTTTCTCCCTCATAAGCTTAAACACTTCTTGGTTCTCTTGTATACGTTGAGCCCCCGAGGTCGCGTATGTCTTAAAGGCGTTGATTCGTCTTGACAAACTCTTCATTCAAATCGGATCCCTCCCGGACGATGACTCTGGTCGCCTCCCTTTTCCACTGCTTCTTCTACCGGGTGGTCTTCGCGGCCCCGCCTCCTCCTCTTCCTTCTCGTCCCCCCCGCAAACAATGGACTAACATGGTTTAAGTCAATGTTTCGAGCGTCGGACGTTGGTCTTTCATGATTAACGAAAGAGGAGGTTTTGGTCTAGTTTAGAGGCCTTCTATTTTCCGACTTGGCACTATACAAGGCCAAGTCACCCGTTACACCACCATAACTTACCATTACTCGTATTCTTATTTTGCAAGCCCTTCACATCACATGATCAATCTAGAGAGTAGATACATACTATTATTCTAATTCTAAAATATAACAATTTGATCACTACAAATTACGACATGAAAACAAACTCAACTTAAAGACGCCACGTAAGACCCCCTGTAGTGGGGCGTTATGTGGTTTGGGTTTTTGCCCCATAGCGTCCAATGGCGCCTGGAACACCACGACGAGGGGCTTTATGGGTCCAAGAAAAATATGCAGCGCCATCTCCTTCGTGGCACCATGGATTTCCCTCCACTCACACACACATATATACATACATATGTATGTATAATTTAAGAGGTTATTAATTAATTGGGTAATGATGTGGCATGTGCTTTATAACTACGGGCCTTATTGATATAACGTCCGTGTATGACGTGGAACGATACATGTCGCATAACTCCCACAAAAGGCTTTATGACTACACATGGCCTAAATTATAAATGTGTTGGTCTTAAAACTCAACTTGCGAATAGGAAATGAGTTACACATGGCTAAGCAATGTCCACCGTCCCTAAAGAGAAAATGTCATAAGTGTGGTGAGTCTGGACATTTTATGTAACATCCGTAAAATATGTATATCCATACTTAAATAAGAATAATAAAATTGTTAAAAAAAACTGTTGTTTATATATTTAATAAAAGAATGAGGGCAGAAAAAATAAATTGTTATATTAGAAGATAAAATTAGAATAAAATATAAAAGAAAAAATAAATGTGTAATAACCCTGGTGTGTAAATAATTTAACAAATATCGATAACAAGAAGAAATACTGATTAAATGTAAACATATATACTAAAAGTTAAAACATTAACTAAATGTGATATTTAAGTGAAAGAAATTAAATTTATTTCCAAAGTGGAGGGTTAATATGTAGTTTTTTAGTGAACACAAGAGGGGGCTTCTAAAACTTTGCATGTAGATGCACATGACACCTGAATATCACAGGTCTGAAATCGCCGGAAACGTGTCTACCCTCTAACCAACTTGACAAAATACCGTTCATCTTTGCCACGTTAATCAACCCACCATTTTTTTTCTTTTGTGGCAACACTTGTCGGTTTTGGTTTCACAAAAAATATTCTCCAGATTTCGAATACTTTTTAGACAAGTAAAAATGGAACTTTCACGTTGAAACTTATATACATGGGTGGATTCATAGTATAACCATAGATCAACCGCCCTTAACAAAAAAAAAAATAGTTTATATATATGCTAAAATTCCGATCGCCTCCCATAAAACTTTGGTTAAGCCTCCGGATCACCCCATGAAAAAAAAATCTTGAGTCAGTCATGGCTTAGATAGTTATATACACTACAAGGCCGGCCCGTAGGGGGTGCGGGGTGGGCGACGGCACAAGGCCCAAACCCTCTGAGGGTCCAATTGTATGGATATTACGTTGTATAAGATATAATATAAATGCACTGAATCAAAAGATAACATAAATGAGTCATTGTACTAGTGGTTACTATTTTCTTAAATAACAAGGAGACTCGGGTTCTAATACTGGCGTTTCCAAATTCTTTATTTTAGCTTATTTTTTAATTTTTTTTGTTAGTGTCATTTAATACTTAATTTTGCCAACTGCATCTTTTCATTTAATTAATAAATTACTTCCTAAAGTTAGCTAAAAATAACTATTTAAATTACATCCACATAAATTTTAGTGATTGATGAGTTTATATTAAATTGAGATTTTCGAATAGGGCCCAAATTTTTTATCTCGCACAGGGCCAAAAAAATTTTGTGATTTTCGAAGACGGCCTTGTTACACTTAGTACGAATCACGCGCGATGTTAGTGATAATTTACAACACGGTACTCGTTTCCATTAGTTTATTAATCAAACTCGTGCTATATTGTATACTCGAATTTAGCAAGGTACTATGATAGCTCAAGCTACCGCTCAACTTTCTTGGCCAAATGCGAGGATCATCCGACCGGCAACCCTTCTTAACAGGTGTATCCAAAGTCGATAGGATTTTTTAGAGTTTGACCCTCTTATATTTTATAGAAAGAAAAGTGAAAAATGTGTGAATCGAATTTTGGTTTCCAACGCGTCCAGGAAGGCAGTGAAAGCAAAAAAAAACAATTTTATTTTTATATTTAGGTTACTACAGCCCATTGGTGTGAAAGCCCAACCTAACATTTTTCTAGCTAGGCCATTTATTTTTTATTTACTAATTTCTGTTAGTTCGATCTAGCTAGACCATTTGATTTTATTTACTATTTTTTGTTAGTTCGATATTTCCTTTTTCCAAAAATTACAACAAAACAATATATGCCATAAAAAATAATTAGTATATCAAATATGCCATAAAAAATCTTTATTCTTTTTTATATGAGCGTTCTTATTTGAACTTTTTTTTATTTATTACTTTATTTATATGACACAATTTGCTAAAACGTAATTCTTAAATATTAATTGATTTTAAAAAATAATTTGATTGTGACCTCGGTTAAAAACTTTTGATTCGGCCACTTGCCAAATTACAAAACTAATGCATTTTTTCCGTCTTCGTTAAATGCATCGGAAACTTTGAGCAAAATATTAAGACACTTCAAGGTCAAAAGTTTTTTTAGCATAGCTATGAACTTTTCTTTTAGATGCGCCACTGGTATACTGCCTTTAAATAGCATTGGACATTTACCAAGCAATATGATCGAGTGTTTGAGGGTTCCTAAAAAGAACTCAACAACGTTATGCATTAATAGAATACAACTTCTCGGCTAAGTGTCATACCCTTGTTATCCATGATAAGTTTTAGTTAACGAAGCATGAAGAGGTAAAAAAATCTCAAACCCCTTTTTTCTTATCATTAATTTCAAAACTTTTATTTTTCTCTTCATTTTATTTTATGAGCATTTTACCCTTTATTTTTTGGTTTGACGAGACGTGGCGAAGACTCGGTACTAAAAGTTGTTGTATCCTTGTCTGATCTCTGTATCTTAACATTACTATATTACGCCAAGTTGCATGATGTGTCATCAATTATACATATTTATTATGTATATTCACCCCATTTAGAGAGTACTTTTGAGGCAAAAAAATTAAGGAAACACTACTTAAATCATTTTTTTTTTCAAGGAGGTCCAATACTAAAAACAAGCAAAAAACGATAACCAAATGAAAGATGCACGAGTCTTCTAGAATGCACCCTCATACACCACAAGGTGCACGAGCGTTCATACTGACGTGTGTCGGTGTGCTTATAAAAGATGGTTAATTTTTGGTTATTTTATGCACTAGTTCAAGTTTTAATATTTATAAAAGAGTAAACTGTCATTTTGGTCCCTGAAGTTTGGATAGTTTTGACACTTTAGTCCAAATTTCAAATTTTTTGTATTTGGGTCCCTATGGTTTCATTTTTGTTGACATTTTGGTCCAAAAGTGAAATCAAGTCATACTTGTCTTATAAAATCCAATTATTTTGTCATTTTCCTTGAAGGGCAAAATGATCATTTCTTTTTTATTTTATTTAAAGCTTTTATTAAAACAATAAAATAATCTCAGTTTTTCAAAATCCTAATTCCCCATTTCTTAATCACTCTTGAAGATCCAATTTTTCACCCAATCCCACCTAAAGATCCACCCACATTCCAAGATTTTCATCAACAAACAAAACCCACAAATCTTTTTCTTCAAAAAATATGGATTCTCGTGAATCTTCAACAACTGCTATTAACAATTACCACCACCACATGCCCAACACTTCCACAACTGCTGTTAACAACAATAACAACAGCAGTAACATCATAACCCATGAATCTTTGCAGCAAAGGTTTGCCTTTGATGGGTCGGATCAGTACGGTGATGGATCGTCACCTCCGGGTGGGTTTCGACCCGGTGGGGGTGAATGGTAATGGTGCCACAGCAACCACATCCTTCTTCTACCTTCATTTGACGACACCTGCTGCTGCGGCATCGTCGGAATCATCTCATCTTCCTCCGGCTCAGGCTATCGTGGCCTATTTGTTACCAAACCGGGTATGTGCTCGGAGAATCATCTCATCTTCCTCCGACTGTTCTCTTCTTCTTCGTCGGAGAGTCCATTGTTGTTGCTGTGATGGTGGTTTATGGTGGAAGATGGTGGTTGAGGGTTTGATTGTTCGTCCATGGTTGATTCAGCGCCAGAGGAGGAATTGAGGGTATTTAGGGTTTGTGTTAGGGTATATTTAGGGAAGATGATGTGCTTTTATAGGGTAAGTTTGATTTATTTAATTTTATTGTTTTTAATTAATAATTAGTCATAATAAAACGAAAATTATAAAATTACCTCTGTGGAAAAGGACAAACTTGAGGGTTTAATTTGAGGAATCTGGTCTGATTTCACTTTGAATCAAAATGGCAACAAAAATGAAACCATAGGGACACAGATACAAAAAGTTTGAGATTTGGACTAAAGTGGCAAAACTGGTCAAACCTTAGGGACCAAATTGGCAGTTTACTCTTTATAAAAACACAATAAACTACAATCAAACTACAACTCACGTTGGGCAAGTGCACCCATCGTTTCGTAATATAGTGATGGTAAGTAGCGAGGCCGTCCAAGATACATAATTTTAGTACCGAGTCATCATTAATGTCTAACCAAGTCCAAAAATTGGGTTTGTTAAAAAGAATAAAAAGAAAAAGAAAATAAAATAAAAGGGTAGGAATCAATTATAGGAGATTGGATGTTTAGGATCAACTTACATCTTAATGCCTTGTTAACTAGATCGGGTCATGGGGCCGCAAGGGCTCGATTGTCAAACGAGGACTGTGTGTGAAAATGCGTATTATTATGCAGTATCTGGGTGGGAATCCTAACACAGTCGATCCTTCCACTTTGAATCAGCAGGGAAACGCCACTCGATGCCGGAATATAGTATTAATTAATTAATAGTCCAAGGGATATATATTACTTCTTTCTATTAATCCGTCGGTGAGTCGTCAATTCTCCTAATGTAGTTACTTTTATATATATCAAGTCCTTTACATTTTGGTGTTATTTCGCACAAAGGCAAGAGCTTACCCAACCCGAAGTCCCATCCAAAACCTTAACATCCGCTAAGAGCATGACCACATGTTTTGACTCTACATAGACATAAAAAACAAGAATGACCCAAGTTAGTGGCGTCGCAAGATTGTTGGTAGATTTTAAGGATTAAGTGTAAACACGAATTAGCCAAGTTAATGGCGACACTATTATTTCACTCACTTTCAGTAAACTATATTAATTACTTAAAGTCATTAACACACATTGCTTACCCATAATCTTTTTTAGCTAGCTTGGCATCAAGGTGGTAAATTTCCCCCAAACACCTCAAGAATCTAGCCAAGAATGGCCATGGAAGAAGATAAGTACAAACTTGAAAAGATTATATAAAATCATTAAAAGCTCGATTACACTAGTTATTCTTGAGTTTCTCCTAATGATTACAATGATTAGAGAGTATGGGCAGAAGAGAAGTGTGTGGTGGAGAAGAGGGGAGGGAATGAGTAATTGAATATGGTGGAGAAGGCCTCTATTTATAGGCTGGTTGGGGCAAAGAGGCACACCCCGTGGCCGATTAGATGACCTGTTGTAGTCTGTCATGCGAGGCACGAGTCGTAGTCAACCTTTTGGGCCTCACATGATCTTACAAATCTTCTAGAAGCCTTATCTTATGTTGTACTACCGAGGCACAAGTGTGCTTTCAGGGCATGGGTCATGCCTGGATTCTTGGTCATGTCAATATGAAGAACTTAAATTGACTTGCTAAAGGAGGTTTATTCAAAGAATTACCAACAAGGGACTTTATGATGATAGAAAAGTGTGACTCATGTGCTTTTGGAAAGCAACATAGGAAGCCTCACAAGCCAAAGCTCATGTATTCTACCGGCTCAGTGTTGGAATTACTTCACATGGATCTCTTTGGTCCTGTTAATGTGCTAAGCATCTCCAGGAAGGCATATTGTTTGGTTATTACAAATGATTACTCACGGTTCACTTGTGTGTATTTCTTAACTCACAAGGATGAAACTGTAGAAATGATAAAGAAATTTATCATCCTGATACATCCAAGCTGAGAAGAGGGTAAAGCCGATTCGATGTGATAATGGAACAAAGTTCAAGAATGCAAATCTTAACATATTCTGTTCTGAGAAAGGGATTTACAAATAGTATAGTGCAGCTTGAACTCCTCAACAAAACGCGGTTGTAGAAAGGCGAAACAGGACTCTTATTGAAGTTGTACGCACTATGCTCGTTGACTCCAAGCTACCTGTGTTTTTTCTGGGCTGAGGCAATGAATACGACTGCTATGTTCTTAATCGTGCGCTGATAAAAAAGCGACACATGAATGCTACCTTCGATGGTCGTAAGCCTTCTGTTATATAAAATTCGAACCTTTGGTTGTCCTTGTGTTCTTTTACATGTGCTAAGGGAAAGTTTGAGGCTGGAGGAGATGAATGCTACTTTGTCGGCTATGCGAAGCACTCTTCATACAGATTTTATAACAAAGTCACAAAGCAGATCATTGAATCATGCAACATCGGGTGGCTAGAGGGAAATGAAACAGATGCACGCATCGGTCTAGAATGGCTATTTTACTATGCTTCTTTGTTTAAGTCATTTAATGTTTTTCTTGATGTGTCTGCAGATACAAGTGTTTTGACATCAGGACCATCTATTCCATACAATGATGTTGAGGAAGAAGAGCTTTCCACTTTAAGTTCTAAGGTGCATAGTCTAGACCCACCAAGGATATACAAAACTGCTCAACCTCAATCTTCACAAGTTTTGAAGTTGGTTGTTGAACCAAATTCTCAATCTAATTCTTCTGAGGAAGTAGTACAAAATATTGAACGCCTTCACTATTTCAGTAGCTGATACATGATGACTGCACTGTTGATTCTCGGGTGAACAACACTACTACTACAACCAATGACAGGGAGAACATTGGAATAAATGTGATGTGTGTAAGTGGCTCAATATCTGACATGGAAAGGGTATGATACGTGATGTGCACAAAATACTAACTTCTCAAGCAGATTATTCCCAAATAACAACCCACAATTTTTCTTAAAAAAAACTCTCGTTGAACACCCATCAAGCTAATTTTTGAAACTTGATAACAAAAGACCAAATTGTTCGTGCAATCCTTTGTGACTTTTGTTAATCATGCCTTTAAGAATGCTTTAAAAGAGGGTATTTAAAAAAATACTAGGTTTTATGTCACACCCCGACCCGCAGCGGAAAAGGTGATCGGGGCATGATTGGGTTATCATCAAAGCTCATGACATTTATTAAGCGTTTCATATTCATTAATACAAATTAAATGGAAATTTACAATGATTGCTACAACATGATCTAACTAACAATCTAGCTTCTTTGTTCTCTTCTAAGGCATATCCTATGTTTTCCTTGCTTCAACCTGTTCACCTGTATCATGTGTAAAAAGGTTTTTGGATCAACATAATGTTGGCGAGTGAATCCTATGGAAAACATTTGGACAATTTATTTAAATTGATTATGAAATATGTGCACAACCAAACATGAGTAAAATTAGATGTAACTTGATCAACAATCATAAGATGTTAAATGAAACACTCATGAACAATAATGGAACAATTAAAGGCACGCGATGCTCAACTCGTCTCTCACGAGGAACTGAGGGGCCTGATGAATGAATTGCATAAACATGATAATATGAATAACACAACTACAAACAATATAAACTCAATGATACACACATGGACAATAATGAAATTGATGTGAAGCACGCGATGTTCTACTCGTCTCCCACGAGGAACTGATGGGCTTAATGTATGAGTTTCATGTAATTTGACAAAAGGAATATAAGTCAATCATAACAATAGAAACAATCTAAGTTTAAGTCATGATGTGGTATGGCACAAGTTTAAATAAATAAATTGATTATTTTCATAACACATGACACACCCCAAAACGTGTAATTTAAAAGGGGGAATTGTAAGATTCACTCACAGTGGGTGCGTTCGGTTGATGACGTTGAATGCACGCGAAGTGGTTTTAACCACGAGTGAGATTTAACCTATATAAATCGCATTATGGTTTGGTAAGTAAACGGATTTTATTAAACTATTTTAGTAGGATTGTTGGGTGCATTTTTGTGAGTTTGAGGCTATTTTCTAACCTTAAAAATGTTATTTTTAAGTATTTATAATTGATTTTTAATTAAAATAATTAAATAAAAAATAATAAAAAAATTTATTTTTTTCTGACCGTTGACCGGCCCGTTGACCGTTGACCTGACCGTTGACCGGTTCGATGGAATATTATTGTGCGCTGAGTGAGGCTCGAACCCGAGACCTCTCGTACGCGTGCACGCAGCTCTACCAACTGAGCTACGTGTCTAACCCGTTATATATCCGATTTTAATTACATATATACATTAATTAGAATTAAACAGAAATCCTTTTTATTTTAAAAACAGTTTAAACGAAACGGTCATGCACTCCACAGGTCTCGAACCCGGGACCTGTGGTTTAATCCAACACACAGTCCACCGCTGGACTGTGTGTTCAACATGTTATATCATTCGATTTTTATTATACTTAAATACTAATTATTTATTTCATTTTCTGCCTTAATTAAAAAGAGGAGATAATTGTCCGAGTCGGTGCTGAAAACCGGACTCGAACTCGTGACCAGCGATATAAACAAACACACAGTCCACCGCTGGACTGTGTGTCTAACTTGGTTATTATTCCGGTTATTAATATACTTAACATATAACTGTGGCGACTCCGGTTCAGTTAAACAACAAAAAAAAATGGTTTTTATTAAGGCAGCGTGTGTGAGACGGGAATCGAACTCGAGACCTTTGCATGTTTAACGTTTTATGTGCACACAGTCCACCGCTGGACTGTGTGTCTAACCCGAGTAAAATCCTGATTTATATTATACTTATATGATAACAAAACATCGTCTTCTTCACTGAAAAATAACCAGAAATCGGAAATCGACTGGTTCGAGTTTTATTCAAGTTTCATCAGCGAATTAAATCCATTAAGGTGAGATAAATGAGAAAAGAAAAAGAAATTGAGCGGAGAGGTATACCGACTGGACTCTCTGTTTTCCGGCAGAACTCCGGCGACAGCAATCAACCTCGACGTCAGGTGTCTTGCAGCAGCGAGTCTCCGGAAAGCTTGGAAAGAGTATGGGTATCTCCGGGATAAGCTTCAGGGGCTCAGTGAGGTTCAGAAATAAGAAAGTCGGTTTTCCGGCGATGAGCAGGGAAATTCCGGCGAGTGGAATTACGCTGAGAAAAGCTGTGATTTTGAGCGAAAGTGTTTGTCGTGGGTTGTGGGTGAACTTATAGTGCAAATCGTTGAAGAATCTGGTCTGAATTCCGACTGTATTCGTTTATTTAAAATTTCCGGCGGTTTTGAAAAGTGTCGCGGACTTCAAACATCGGTTATAACCGATGTCTGGTTAATGGTTTACGTTATATAACGTAAATCGTAGTTAAGACTCGCGAGTTTGCAGGGATTCCGACGACTGAACTGATTGGGCGCCGGTTTTGAATTCGTAACGACACTTTATCAATTAAATGATTCTATTATATCACAAACAAAGTCCGCGGCGCAGTGGTTTGTGTGTTGAGAGATAAGTTGTTGAACTGACTCGGTACAGACCCGGGTTCGAAACCCGGCAGAGGCAATTCATTTTTATTTTGCGATTTTTGACAGTTTTTCAAAAACTAAATATATATTCCCGTACAATAATTGATTACGGATCGTTTAAAAATATTTTGGGCATTTAATTCGCAACGAAAATTTTGACTGACTGTTCGGTTGATAAACGGAGCGGGTTTGGTAAATCCGTTTTTGACGGATGTTACAGTATCCCCTGCTTTTTAGAAATTTCGTCCCGAAATTTAAATAATGATATATTTTGACTAAAAGGATGGTGATGTTTGTTTGACAGTTGTATGCTTAGCAAAATAAGGGCTTAAGTTTTTTTGTTTGAGGCGGTAACGTTCCTTGTAAGGGTTAGGTACCCTATTCAGGAATCGCTTTTTGTTGCCTACTGTATGAATATTGATAAACAGGAATGATTCGCTAAAAATGATATCATGCATAAGAGTTTAGTTACGTTTGGGAAAATATGGTTATATCCTAAGGCAAAACTTCTAACACTACAATCTACATGGAACATAAATAAAAACGCAACATCTGATATTTGAACATAAGTAAGCACAACAGCTAATATTCAAACATGAATGAACACATCAGCAAATATTTGAACATGAATAAACACATCAGCAAATATTTGATCATGAATAAACACAACAGCAGATATTTGAACATGAATAAACACAACAGCAAATATTTGAACATGAATAAACACATCAGCAATATTTGAACATGAATAAACACATCAGCAAGTATTTGATCATGAATAAACACAACAGCAGATATTTGAATCATGAATAAACACAACAGCAAATATTTGAACATGAATAAACACATCAGCAAATATTTGAATCCACATTCCGATAGCCTATATGTTTGAATGATGGAAGTTCCTCTCTCGTTTGTTATGATGGAGAGGTTAGTTTATGTAGAAATGGATCACAATCCAATTTCTTTAAATAACTTGATGATATAGATGTAACACAAATTCCAACCAAGGCAATACTAAATCCTACATGGAACTTCTCATAACCGCCTGATAATACCTCTGATCCTTTGGCAAGAATACTTATATATAGGAAGTACCAGCGGCGTATCCACCATATTCTTGACCAAATTTTCATTAGTTTTATCTACAAGTTATGATTGGTTACCAAGAAACTAATAAATCCTACATAGAACTTCTCATAACCGTCCGATAATGCCTCTGATCCTTTGGCAAGAATACTTATATATAGGAAGTACCAGCGGCGTATCCACCATATTCTTGCCAAATTTTCATTAGTTTTATCAGTGAATTATGATTAGTCCTATAACTCTACAACCAATACAACAAACATAAAATACTGAAATGAAATATATCTGTGCGATCAAGGCTCAATCGAACGGAGCCGATCGTTTTGCATGTACTGAAAATGAAATGGATGTGCGCCAAGGCTCAATCAAACGAACGATTGATTACGCTCGAACAGTATTGAATGTACTGAAATTGAAATTGTGTGCTCAAGGCTCAATCGAGGAGCCGAGCGTATTGCATGTTACTGAAAATGAATAACTTAACCACACAAACAGCCTATGCATGGAACCTCTCATAACCGCCTGATAATGCCTTCCGATTATTTGACAAGAATACTTATATATAGGAAGTACCATCGGCGTATCCACCATATCCTTGTCAAATTTTTCATTGACTTTATCCGCAAGTTATGGTTAGTTCGATGCGACACTTACTACAAACACCACAACCACAAGATACTGATAATGAAATTGTCTGTGCGCTCAAGGCTCAATCAAACGGAGCCGAACGTATTGAATGAAATTGTATGTGCGCTCAAGGCTTAATCAAACGGAGCCGAACGTATTGAATGTACTGAAATTGAACAACTTAATCTAAACAACCATCACACAATCAGCCTATGCATGGAACCTCTCATAACCGCCTGATAATGCCTCCGATCATTTGACAAGAATACTTATATATAGGAAGTACCATCGGCGTATCCACCATATCCTTGTCAAATTTTCATTGACTTTATCCGCAAGTTATGGTTAGTTCGATGCGACTCTACTACAAACACCACAACCACAAGATACTGATAATGAAATTGTCTGTGCGCTCAAGGCTCAATCAAACGGAGCCGAACGTATTGCATGAACTGGAAATGTAAATTGAAATGTGCGCTCAAGGCTCAATCAAACGGAGCCGAACGTATTGCATGTATTGAAATGTAAAATGAAATAACCGATCAAGGCTCAAACAAACGGAGCCGATCGTGCGGGCCGCCCTGATCAACCCATAATAAAATGGGGATCAAACTCAACCTCGATGGATGGGGAGCTCGGCCTCGCAAAAGCATATACTGAAAACAATATATAATATATAATACCATAATTCTCTAACAGTCTACACATGTGAAAAAAAACATAAACTAAACGATAGGATTGAATCTGGATCTTCGGCGAAAGGACTAGCTGAGTATCTTCATTGGGCCGTCATTATCTTCGACAGGATTGGCGTTGATATTGAAGACTCTTCCTCTTGCTGGTGGCATAGTGGTTGGGTTTTCTTGGTTTACTTGGTTAACTGGGTTTGATTGGGCTTGAGTGTTGATAACGTTAACCAATTGAGGGCATGTGTTTCTAAGGTGGGTAGGATCGCCACAATTGAAACAGGCTCGCGCATATGGGAACATGGGGTATTGGGGTTGGTGATAAGTTTGGGCCATGTTTTGAGTAGGGGAAAAGGTTTGGTCTTGAAAGGTGCGACAAACATTGCTCAAATGACCATAGCGTCCACAAGTTGCACATAGACGACAAGGTAGGGTATGGGGATGGTGATAAAAACAGTTGTTGCATCGAGGGTGAGGTCCAATATATGGTTTCTTATTTGGGTAAGTTGAGTTGGGTGCCACTTGGGTGATTGGGATAGCTCGGATGGGTATGGCATGAAAAACGGGTTGATTTCGTTGAGTAGCAGCGAAAAGTCGCCCGACTCTTCTTCTCTTAGGATTGGGTTGAGAAGGTGATTCGGGTTGAGTGGAGTCGGAGGTTTCAGTCGATTCTTTATCCTTCTTCTTCTCCTCCTTGAAGTCTTTGTTTCGGATTCGGTTCTCGGTGAGCTCTGTTGCTAGCTCCATTGCTGCTTCCAAAGTTGCAGGCTTGGTACTTATCACAGGGTCTTGAATCTTTGACGGAAGACCACGAATGTAGTGCTCGATCAAACGGTAGAGGGGAGTAAACATGTTGGGAACCATTTGATGTAATTCGAGGAACCTTTTGTTGTAGGTGGTGTGGTCTCCTTCCATTTGCTTCAATGAGTAAAATTCATCTTCTAACTTCTTGATTTCGCTCCTTGGGCAAAATCGTCTAGTCATGATTTCCTTCAATTCGTTCCAAGTTAAGGTCATAGCATCTTCCACACCTCGTTTGGCCTTCTCTGTGTTCCACCAAGTAAGTGCTATCCCATATAATCGACCGGTAGCATATCGCACTTTGCGATCGTCAGGGCAATCGCAATTTAGAAATGTGTTCTCCATTTCTTCAAACCAATGGAGGAGAGCGGTGACGCCTTCAGTCCCTTTGTATTTCGGAGGGTCGCATGATTTGAAATGCTTGTAGGTGCATTTAGTGGTATTTGGGGGAGAGTTGAAAATGTTTTGGTTTGCTTGATTGACAGGATTATCGGTAAGTGCTTGTTGAACTTGGATTACAATGTTGGGTATTACGGCAGCCATTTATTGAGCGATTAAGGCAGCCATGCGTTCGCGGGCTTTTCTTGCTCTCGTCTTCCTACGGGCGAGGTTAGAAGACATCTACAAGGATTACATGACAAAAGTATGAGTTGGATGCTTTCGGAATCATGGGTCGCATTCAAGAATGAACATTCATAAAATAATTATACAAAAATACTACATCCATAGGATGTCTTGGGCTTTGCTCGCTGTTAGGCCCGTCATGCCGCCATACTTTACCTGTGTAATCATGTGGGCCCCCATGAATACCGGTTTTTCATATGGTTCGCACGGTTTCTGCCTGGTTGCGTACACAAAAACCCGGAGAAAATCGAGAAATATGTATACAACGTGTGATGTTCGGAATGTGTCCAGGTGTAGACACGGTGACACCTCAAAGTAGGGTTAGTTCGAACGACGTTTGGTGTGGCATGCTTTGGCCTAATAGGTCCTTCGTACTCTCATCGTTGGTCCCCAGGTAGGCAAACTGGTCCGTTATATTGGATTTATACGAATGCCAGCCTAGACAGGACGTTCCGACTACCGGTACTTGTACCCTTCCAGTTACTACATGCCCGTCGCAGAACTTACTTTGATGAGATTTGAAAATTGCATAAAATCTTTGGATAATAAGAATATGAAAATAAATTGAATTCATGAACATCGATATGTGTATAATGAATATGTATATATGTATAATGAATATGTATATAAGCATGTATGTTTGACTGAAATGTAAACAAATATGAAACAAATAAATATCACAAGTTTGTATGTAACCACCTAATCAATTTAAAATTTAGGCAGACTATAGTATAAGCTCTAAGGGTCTAATAACCTATCCTATATCCCTATAGTCATGGCTCTGATACCAATCTGTCACACCCCGACCCGCAGCGGAAAAGGTGATCGGGGCATGATTGGGTTATCATCAAATCTCATGACATTTATTAAGCGTTTCATATTCATTAATACAAATTAAATGGAAATTTACAATGATTGCTACAACATGATCTAACTAACAATCTACTTCTTTGTTCTCTTCTAAGGCATATCCTATGTTTTCCTTGCTTCAACCTGTTCACCTGTATCATGTGTAAAAAGGTTTTTGGATCAACATAATGTTGGCGAGTGAATCCTATGGAAAACATTTGGACAATTTATTTAAATTGATTATGAAATATGTGCACAACCAAACATGAGTAAAATTAGATGTAACTTGATCAACAATCATAAGATGTTAAATGAAACACTCATGAACAATAATGGAACAATTAAAGGCACGCGATGCTCAACTCGTCTCTCACGAGGAACTGAGGGGCCTGATGAATGAATTGCATAAACATGATAATATGAATAACACAACTACAAACAATATAAACTCAATGATACACACATGGACAATAATGAAATTGATGTGAAGCACGCGATGTTCTACTCGTCTCCCACGAGGAACTGATGGGCTTAATGTATGAGTTTCATGTAATTTGACAAAAGGAATATAAGTCAATCATAACAATAGAAACAATCTAAGTTTAAGTCATGATGTGGTATGGCACAAGTTTAAATAAATAAATTGATTATTTTCATAACACATGACACACCCCAAAACGTGTAATTTAAAAGGGGGAATTGTAAGATTCACTCACAGTGGGTGCGTTCGGTTGATGACGTTGAATGCACGCGAAGTGGTTTTAACCACGAGTGAGATTTAACCTATATAAATCGCATTATGGTTTGGTAAGTAAACGGATTTTATTAAACTATTTTAGTAGGATTGTTGGGTGCATTTTTGTGAGTTTGAGGCTATTTTCTAACTTAAAAATGTTATTTTTAAGTATTTATAATTGATTTTTAATTAAAATAATTAAATAAAAAATAATAAAAAAATTTATTTTTTTCTGACCGTTGACCGGCCCGTTGACCGTTGACCTGACCGTTGACCGGTTCGATGGAATATTATTGTGCGCTGAGTGAGGCTCGAACCCGAGACCTCTCGTACGCGTGCACGCAGCTCTACCAACTGAGCTACGTGTCTAACCCGTTATATATCCGATTTTAATTACATATATACATTAATTAGAATTAAACAGAAATCCTTTTTATTTTAAAAACAGTTTAAACGAAACGGTCATGCACTCCACAGGTCTCGAACCCGGGACCTGTGGTTTAATCCAACACACAGTCCACCGCTGGACTGTGTGTTCAACATGTTATATCATTCGATTTTTATTATACTTAAATACTAATTATTTATTTCATTTTCTGCCTTAATTAAAAAGAGGAGATAATTGTCCGAGTCGGTGCTGAAAACCGGACTCGAACTCGTGACCAGCGATATAAACAAACACACAGTCCACCGCTGGACTGTGTGTCTAACTTGGTTATTATTCCGGTTATTAATATACTTAACATATAACTGTGGCGACTCCGGTTCAGTTAAACAACAAAAAAAAATGGTTTTTATTAAGGCAGCGTGTGTGAGACGGGAATCGA
The DNA here is from genome assembly GCA_947069175.1 of Scalesia atractyloides. Classification (NCBI taxonomy): domain Eukaryota; kingdom Viridiplantae; phylum Streptophyta; class Magnoliopsida; order Asterales; family Asteraceae; genus Scalesia; species Scalesia atractyloides. Next base: position 86,818,889 of record CAMTDV010000030.1, read on the forward strand.
ACTCGAGACCTTTGCATGTTTAACGTTTTATGTGCACACAGTCCACCGCTGGACTGTGTGTCTAACCCGAGTAAAATCCTGATTTATATTATACTTATATGATAACAAAACATCGTCTTCTTCACTGAAAAATAACCAGAAATCGGAAATCGACTGGTTCGAGTTTTATTCAAGTTTCATTAGCGAATTACAGTCCATTAAGGTGAGATAAATGAGAAAAGAAAAAGAAATTGAGCGGAGAGGTATACCGACTGGACTCTCTGTTTTCCGGCAGAACTCCGGCGACAGCAATCAACCTCGGCGTCAGGTGTCTTGCAGCAGCGAGTCTCCGGAAAGCTTGGAAAGAGTATGGGTATCTCCGGGATAAGCTTCAGGGGCTCAGTGAGGTTCAGAAATAAGAAAGTCGGTTTTCCGGCGATGAGCAGGGAAATTCCGGCGAGTGGAATTACGCTGAGAAAAGCTGTGATTTTGAGCGAAAGTGTTTGTCGTGGGTTGTGGGTGAACTTATAGTGCAAATCGTTGAAGAATCTGGTCTGAATTCCGACTGTATTCGTTTATTTAAAATTTCCGGCGGTTTTGAAAAGTGTCGCGGACTTCAAACATCGGTTATAACCGATGTCTGGTTAATGGTTTACGTTATAACGTAAATCGTAGTTAAGACTCGCGAGTTTGCCGGGATTCCGACGACTGAACTGATTGGGCGCCGGTTTTGAATTCGTAACGACACTTTATCAATTAAATGATTCTATTATATCACAAACAAAGTCCGCGGCGCAGTGGTTTGTGTGTTGAGAGATAAGTTGTTGAACTGACTCGGTACAGACCCGGGTTCGAAACCCGGCAGAGGCAATTCATTTTTATTTTGCGATTTTTGACAGTTTTTCAAAAACTAAATATATATTCCCGTACAATAATTGATTACGGATCGTTTAAAAATATTTTGGGCATTTAATTCGCAACGAAAATTTTGACTGACTGTTCGGTTGATAAACGGAGCGGGTTTGGTAAATCCGTTTTTGACGGATGTTACATTTTAATCGTGCTTTTGCTAATCGCCTTTTGCGAAGTGGCCAAACCCGTGCGTTGTCAATGCGCCTATGGGATTGACAACCATTGATGTTGTGTACGCAATGGTTCTTGACACGCATTGCGTCGACGATGTGGCATTGAGCCGTCACCGACGCGAATATCCAATTTTATCGCCCGTTTTCTATGTTTCTTGTGTCCGATTGATCTTAGCCTCATCTGTAACAACCCGCATTTTCGCAGCTCGTTACTCTCGTTACGCCTAGCACCAGAGATTCGGATCATAATGTAAACTATATCGCTAACTACGCTACATCGCATATTTTCGCACTACATCGCTTATTTCAACACACTACATCGCACCTCACAAAGCTTACAACGCACTCGCTAAATACTATAAACTTTGCGTGATGTTTCCAAGACTATCTGCTCGCTTAAACAACAACGCGACTCTCGCAAGACTTGAGAACTCAGACGCCTACTATCTCGCTTAATTATTTTACTTAATTAAATTCAAAAACTTAATGATTCGCCAAAACTTTCAACACACTTAACCTAACTAAGCGAATCCTTAAAAAATATCACACGAAAATTCATATATTTCGTACGAAAATGTTGTTTTTCGTGCGAAAACGACGTATTTTTGCCCGAAAATGACATTTTTCGCACGAAAATGGCTATTTTCACACGAAAATTCCACCAGACTACCTCTCACTTCTCTCCTCCTAAAAATACCTCACTTGTGCACTCATAATCCTTGTTGCCATTCCGCACCGAAACGCTCTCTAACTCATTTTCTCTGTTCCAAGTAAGAAGACTACGTTTTTCACACAAATCACAACGTTTCTACAACGATTTTGCACGAGATTATCTCTGATTTCATCTAAACTTCTCTGTTTTACGAAAACCTTTATCTTTTTCATGAAATTTTCTGATTTTCTTAAGGATTTAGCACTTAACCGAGCATGTTGAGTTAGCCTTGGCTTCTCAGACCCGAAACCTTGTTGTTTCAAACTCACCAAGTGTTTATCCTAACAAAACTGTTTATAAATCGATTTTTACACCAAACACGGATCAGACCGACTAATGTTTCGTTAACTAAGTAGTGGAACGAGGCGCTGTCAAAACCGTCATGAAATGGACTCGAAATTACATCCGTTTCAGACAAGAACTCAGTTCTGGTTGCACAAAGACGCAAGAACAGTCACTTGTACAAACTGGACTGGCTCATACGAATCACTTTTGGTTCATACGACCCAGTCCGAGTTTTCACAAACGACTCACTCGCTCTAAAGACCTCTCCGGCACAAGGTTCGATCAGTGGCCTAAGGCTGGAGGGATGAACACTCGAGAAAACCACCAAAATTTTTGCATGAAATTTTCGTAAGAAAATTTCGCAAGTTGAATCACCAAAATTTTTGCACGAAATTTCCGTAAGAAAATTTCGCAAGATAAATCCAAAATTTTAGCACGAAATTTTTGCACGAAAATTTCACCAAAATTTTCGCACGGAAACTAATTTCGTACGAAAATATCGGTTTCCCTCGCACCGACTCTCCATTTCAACTGTTTCAACACTCTGGAAGACTGATGCACTTCCATCTCTACGCGCAGGCTAAACCAACACTCTTTCTCTCCTCTCATCAACTTTCGGTGTTCGCTGTTACGCACCCACTGTGAATATACTTGAACCCTTTTTCGCTTTAAACGCACTTTTGGGTGTAACATACGTTCATAACAAAAACATCAAATGCACAAACTGATTTATCAGACGTGAATATCTGCTATACATGTTAATACGTGATGCTAGATACATATTGTAACATCCGTCGAAAAACGGGTTTTCAAAACCCGCTTCGTTTATCAATCAAATATCCAATTATAATTTTCGTTGCGTATTTATAGTTGTTATTAATTTTAAACGATACATAATTAATAAATATATTAGAATTTAAAAACCATAATTTAAAATTACTAATAAATAATGAATAAAAAAATAAATGCAGACGCCGGGTTTCGAACCCGGGTCACTCACAAGACAAAACACACCACACACCGCTCCGCCACACACTGATTTTTTGATAAACATGGAAACAAATAACATATATACTAAAACTAGAAAATCAAAATCCGGACCTCAGCGCGCCAGAACTCGCAATCACCGGAAAATCCGGCAATCCGCGAGCTTAGCCATTTTCCTTTTGACTAAAACACTATAACCGACGTCTAACAGTCAATTGCGGTCATAACCGCCGGAGAAACTTTGACTGTGAATCAAGACTCAAACTCGGACAAAATTCATCCAGTTCTACCCTATAAATACCCACTCAATCTTCCGGAAATCCTTTCGCTCAGAACCGCACACTTTTTCGTAGTTGAAATTTCTCAGAAGCTCGTCGCCGGAGATTTCCAATTTCGCCGGAACATCGCCGAAAATCCTTGCTCAGAAAACCGTATTCATTCCTCGACCGGTATATCTATCTAAAACTTCTCTGCTATCTCACATACATCATCATTCATATCACTCGATCGACTCCGTTTGATTGAGCATTGATCTCATATACATCATCATTCATATCATTTACTCATCCAATGTGGTTTGTGTTTTTGTTATACATATACGTTTGCTCACATGTAATTATTGCACAAGTTTTCAATATTAAATACAACAAGAAATTAATAACAATGTTTTCTCAAGGTTCACTTGCCAACTTTTGTTGACCCAAAATATCCCCCGTTTTACACATGATACAGGTGATCCAGTTGAGGCAAGAAACACATAGGAAGGCCTAGAAGAATAAATCAGTTTAAGCTTGGGATTGTTTTACTTAGTTTCATTTCCTTGTAATTGTATGGATTTGATTTGAATATTTAAGTTGTAATTTGAATTTAATAAATATGAAACATTTTAGTAAACATCATGAGCTTTGGTGATAACCCAATTATGCCCCGACTCTTATTCCGCTGCGGGTCGGGGTGTGACAGATTGGTATCAGAGCAGTGACTATAGGGATATAGGATAGGTTATTAGACCCTTAGAGCCTATACTATAGCTGATTAAAATTTTAAATTGTTTATGCGTTACATACAAAAATTCATGATGTTTATATGCTTTATGTTTATTGTTACACTCAATGTTATGCAAGCATGTTCATAAGTACATATTATTATACAATGCTCATCATGAATCATTTCCTCATAACATATCATATCCATGAGAGCACACACCTCACAATTCCCATGATTTTTGCAACGATTTTTGTATTTTTCAAATCACATCAAAGTGAGTTCTCATGACGGGCATGTAGTAACTGGAAGGGTACGAGTACCGGTAGTCGGAACGTCCTGTCTAGGCTTGGCATTCGTATAAATCCAAAGTAAAGGACCAGTTTGCCTACCTGGGGACTAATGATGAGAGTACGAAGGACCTATTAGGCCAAAGCATGCTATACCAAACGTCGTGTGAGCTAACCCCACTTTGAGTTGTCATTGTGTCTACACCTGGACACCCTCCTACCATACATCTCGCAATCATATTTCATGGTTTTCATTCGGGTGATGCGAGTGTTAATCCGCCAACACCAATGTGAATCCTACTAAGCCAATAGTCATGGGGGCCCACATGACTATACAGGCGATGGTATGGGGGACATTGTAGGCCCAAACATGAGCAAACCCAAGACATCCTATGGATGTAGTTTCATTATTGATAGTTATGTTATTTTTATTCTTTTAACGACACATGACACTTAAAACTTCTTAAACTCACAATCTTCCTATGTATGTTCCTGTAGATGTCGGCTAGGCAACTACGTGGAGGTAGAAAGTCAGGAAGGTCAAACGAACGCTTGGCCACACAAATTGCTAAACAAATGGCCGCGGTACTTCCTGATATCGTGATTCAAGTTCAACAAGCTCTCACCGCAAATCCTATCAACCCTCCCAATCAAGAAGACCAGAGCATCGCCAACCCTCACTCCAAAAAGTGCTCCTACAAACACTTCAAATCTTGCGATCCCCCAAAGTATGAAGGGACCGAAGGTGTTACCGCCCTCCTCCACTGGTTTGAAGAAATGGAGAACACCTTCCTCAATTGCGATTGTCCCGAGGATCGCAAGGTACGTTATGCAACAGAGAGACTGTTCGGAGTAGCCCTTACCTGGTGGAACACAGAAAAGGGTAAACGAGGAGTCGAAGATGCCATGGCCTTAACATGGGAAGAGTTAAGGGAACTCATGACAAGGCGCTTCTGTCTAAGAAGCGAAATCAAAAAGTTGGAAGATGAATTCTACTCGTTGAAACAAAAGGAAGGAGATCACACTTCCTACAACAAGAGATTTCTCGAACTGAACCAAATGATCCCTAATCTGTTCACCCCCGTGTACCGCTTGGTTGAACACTACATTCGAGGCCTCCCCTCGAAAATTCAAGACTCGGTTCTAAGCACTTCGCCTGCAACACTTGAAACCGCAATGGAACTAGCTACCGAACTTACCGAGAATCGCATCCGAAACGGCAAATTCAAGAATGAGAAAAAGAAAGCCCCCGTTGAGGCCCAAACTCCAAATCACTCCGTCTCCTCTTCAAAGTTTGCTGGTAAGAGGAAACGAAACAGCAGAAATTTTGCCGTCACACAAACAAACCCTCCTATCACTGCCGCACCAATTACCCAAATTGCTCCCTCGGCTGCACCATTTAAAAAGCCATACACCGGCCCATACCCAAAATGCAACCGTTGTCAATACCGTCACCTCCCAGAAACTCCTTGCCAACATTGCACCAGCTGTGGCCGTGCGGGTCACACCATCCAAACTTGTCGCACACTTCAGCGAATGAACCGCAATCAACCCTCAACCCAAACCCACCATCAGATAGTGGGTCAAGCCCAACAACCCTTACTTCTACCACCCAGCAACACATAGCTCAACCTTACTACCAACCCAACTACCCCATGATGCAACCTATGCGAGCTTGTTACAACTGTGGAGACCCAAACCACTTCAGGAACACATGTCCCCGCTTGGTGAACATCATCCATGCCCAAGCTCAAGCGAATCCGGTAAACCAAGCTAACCAAGCTCCTCCACCTGCTAGAGGAAGAGCTTTCAACATCAATGCCAACCAAGCTAGGGCTGACAACAACGTGGTTAATGGTACGTTTCTCATCAATGGTAGTTATGCATCCATGTTATTCGATACTGGCGCGGATAAGAGTTTTGTGTCTTTAGAATTTGAACCCTTCCTCAACCAAACTCGTGATAATCTCATGGAATCTCTAACGGTGGAAGTTGTTGACGGAAAGCCCGTTTCATTAAATTCTATTATACGAAATTGTACCCTCACTCTAAACGATCACGATTTTCCAGTTGACCTCATTCCCATGAAGTTGGGAAGTTTCGATATTATAATCGATATGGACTGGCTCAGCCAGCATCACGCTGAACTAGTATGCCGCGAAAAGTTCATTCGCATTCCTCTTGCAGACGGTCAGACCCTACGTATCTTTGGAGAAACCCCTTCGAAAGGACTCAAATTAATGTCCTGCCTTCAAGCCCGAAAATATCTCCACAAGAACTATGTCACATTCCTAACTCACGTCATCAAAAAGGGAAACAAGGAGAAGAAACTCGAAGACATACCAGTGGTGAAGGAATTCCCACAAGTCTTTCCTGACGACATCTCAGGACTCCCTCCTGTGAGAGAAGTCGAATTCCGCATCGATCTTGTACATGGCGCTACACCAGTCGCAAAATCTCCTTATAGGCTAGCCCCATCCGAAATGCAAGAGCTGGCCAGTCAACTGCAAGAACTGACTGACAAAGGATTCATACTCCTAGCTCCTCGCCTTGGGGTGCGCCTGTTCTTTTTGTGAAGAGGAAAGATGGAATGTTTCGCATGTGTATCGACTACAGAGAACTCAACAAGTTAACGGTTAAGAATCGCTACCCACTACCTCGCATCGATGACCTCCTAGACCAACTTCAAGGCGCCACCTGCTTTTCAAAAATCGACCTTCGTTCTGGTTATCATCAACTCAGAGTACATGAAGAAGACGTCCCAAAGACCGCCTTCCGGACTCGTTATGGTCATTACGAATTCATGGTCATGCCATTCGGTTTAACCAACGCCCCAGCTGTCTTCATGGATCTAATGAATAGGGTATGCAAACCCTACCTCAACCGCTTTGTCATAGTCTTCATCGACGACATCCTCATCTACTCCAAGTCTAAATCCGATCATGAACGACACCTTCGACTCATCCTCACACTCTTAAGGACTGAAAAGCTCTACGCTAAGTTCTCAAAATGCGAATTCTGGTTAAGAGAAGTACAATTCCTTGGACATGTCGTTAATGACATGGGAATACATGTCGATCCTTCAAAAATCAAGGCAGTGCAAGAATGGCAAGCGCCACGTACCCTACCGAAGTAAGATCATTTCGTGGTTTGGCTGGTTACTATCGCCGCTTCATTGCCAATTTTTCCGTATTGCTGTACCGCTCACGCTTTGACTCATAAAGGAAAACCTTCATATGGGACCTAAACAAGAAGAAGCCTTCCAAACTCTAAAGCAAAAAACTTTGTGACGCACCTATCCTCACACTCCTTGAGGGTTGCGATGACTTTGTAGTATATTGCGACGCATCAGGGCAAGAGCTAGGCTGTGTATTAATGCAAAGAGGAAAAGTGATAGCCTATGCTTCTAGGCAACTCAAGGTTCATGAAAAGAATTACACCACCCACGACCTGGAACTCGGAGCCGTTGTGTTCGCTCTTAAGATATGGAGACATTACCTCTACGGAACCAAGTGTGAAATATACACTGACCACAAAAGTCTCCAACATATCTTCAACCAAAAGGAGTTGAATATGAGGCAACGAAGATGGGTCGAACTTCTTAACGACTACGACTGTGAAATTCGGTAACATCCTGGCAAGGCAAACGTAGTGGCTGATACACTCAGTCGAAAAGGTTATGCGAACTCCATTCGTCTTCTATGTTCACAAATCATAACCGACATCAAAGATCAAATCCGAGCAGCCCAACATGTTTCTGTAACAGAAAATGACGTACGCGATGAGCTGTCATGTGGGGCTGAACTCAAAATCGAAACCAAATCTGACGGTATCCTATACTATTTAAACCGCATATGGATTCTTGATCGCGATAACCTTCGTGATTTCCTCATGAATGAGGCGCACAAAACACGATACTCTGTACACCCAGGGGCCGACAAGATGTATCAAGACCTACGATACACCTACTGGTGGCCTGGCATGAAAAAGGATATTGTTGTTTTTGTTTCCAAGTGCCTTATCTGTTCCAAAGTAAAAGCTGAACATCAAAGACCCTCAGGACTTCTAGTCCAACCCGAAATACTTGTATGGAAGTGGGAAAACATAACCATGGATTTCATTACCAGGGTTACCTCGCACCTCCAGTGGGTATGACACCATATGGGTAATAATCGATCGCCTTACAAAGTCAGCTCACTTCATTCCAATCCGCGAGGACTTCAAAAATGAGAAGTTAGCTCGTATTTACATCAGCGAGATCGTAAGCCATCATGGTGTACCTTTAAGCATCATTTCAGACCGTGATGGTCGTTTCACTTCACGAACATGGCGAGCCGTACAAACCGCCTTGGGTACGCGATTAGACCTCAGTACCGCTTTTCATCCTCAAACTGATGGACAATCTGAACGCACCATCCAAACTCTTGAAGACATGCTTCGAGCATGTGTCATAGACTTCAAAGGGAATTGGGACGCTCATCTACCATTAGTTGAATTTTCGTACAACAATAGCTACCATTCAAGTATCGGCGTGGCTCCTTTCGAAGCTTTATATGGTCGTAAGTGCCGATCTCCAGTATGTTGGCACGAAATTGGGGAATCACAAATCACCGGTCTAGAATTAATTCAAGAAACTACCGACAAGGTCATTCAAATTCGAAACAATCTCCTAGCGGCTCAAAGTCGTCAAAAGAGTTATGCAGACAAACGACGAAAGCCCTTGGAGTTTGACATTGGGGATCAAGTACTTTTAAAAGTATCACCGTGGAAGGGAGTGGTTCGTTTTGGCCAGAAGGGCAAGCTAGCACCACGCTACGTAGGACCTTTCAAGATACTCGAAAGGGTAGGTCCTGTAGCATAGAAGCTTGACCTACAGAAGAGCTCAACAGAATTCATCCCACATTCCACGTATCAAACTTGAAGAAGTGCCTCGCGATGAAAACCTCCATATTCCGCTAGAAGACATACAGATCGATGAATCTATGCACTTCATTGAAAGACCAGTAGAAATCATGGACTTCGGAGAGAAGCGTTTAAGACGAAGTCGTATTCCAATTGTCAGGGTACGTTGGGAGTCGATTACTGGGAAAGTGAAGACTCAATGCGCGAGAAATACCCGCATCTTTTTCCTGTTACCACTATACTTAAATTTCGGGACGAAATTTTTAAAAGTAGGGGATACTGTAACATCCGTCGAAAAACGGGTTTTCAAAACCCGCTTCGTTTATCAATCAAATATCCAGTTATAATTTTCATTGCGTATTTATAGTTGTTATTAATTTTAAACGATACATAATTAATAAATATATTAGAATTTAAAAACCATAATTTAAAATTATTAATAAATAATGAATAAAAAAATAAATGCAGACGCCGGGCTTCGAACCCGGGTCACTCACAAGACAAAACACACCACACACCGCTCCGCCACACACTGATTTTGTGATAAACATGGAAACAAATAACATATATACTAAAACTAGAAAATCAAAATCCGGACCTCAGCGCGCCAGAACACGCAATCACCGAAAAATTCGGCAATCCCGAGTTTAGCCATTTTCCTTTTGACTAAAACACTATAACCGACGTCTAACAGTCAATTGCGGTCATAACCGCCGGAGAAACTTTGACCGTGAATCAAGACTCAAACTCGGACAAAATTCATCCAGTTCTACCCTATAAATACCCACTCAATCTTCCGGAAATCCGTTCGCTCAGAACCGCACACTTTTTCGTAGTTGAAATTTCTCAGAAGCTCGTCGCCGGAGATTTTCAATTTCGCCGGAACATCGCCGAAAATCCTTGATCAGAAAATCGTATTCATTCCTCGACCGGTATATATATCTAAAACTTCTCTGCTATCTCTTAATTCATACTTTAATCGTTCAAATCAATAATCAAAACTGCTAAACAGTTCATACAGCCGGACATCGCAAATCGGAGCCGACGACACTTGCCGGAAAACCGAAGCAAACCCGCTGTTCTGGTACACCATATCATTTAATTTCTCTGTTCATTTCAATCAAGTTTAAATCGTGAACGACTAAACAAGAACAGTCGGAATTCACTGTTCTGTGTTAAACGAAGAAGATGACGTCGCAAATAAGTATAAGTATAATTAAAATCAGATATTCGAACGGGTTAGACACACAGTCCAGCGGTGGACTGTGTGCACAAACAATACACACGTCCCGGGTTCGAACTGCACACGTTACCGAATTTCAGAATTAAAACCAACATTTTTACAACTGAAGCGGATCAGGTCACCGAATGTTAATAAGAATAATTTAATCCATAAGTTAAACAGATATTACACACAGCCCAACTGGTTGGGCTGTGCGCACTCGAACCGAAGGACCCGAGTTCGACTCCGGGTCCCTGCAACCGGTTCGGCCATATAAATCGTTTTTAATAAAAACCCAAATAAGTTAAAAGTTAATTAGTATATAAATATAATTAAAACAGAGAATATTTCAGGTTAGACACGTAGCTCAGTTGGTAGAGCTGCGTGCACGTATACGAGAGGTCCCGAGTTCGAACCTCACTCAGCGCATAATTAAACACAATCCGACCGGTCAATGGTCAACGGTCAACGGTCAAAAAGTAAAAAAAAATTTATTTTATTTTTATTAATTTATTTAATCAGAAAATCATTTAAAAATACTTAAAAATAAGATTTTAAAGTTAGAAAACCTCCTTAAACTCACAAAAATAAATCTAAAAATCACATTAAGAGTATGAATTAAAAGTACTAATTTACCGAATCATTTCGTTATTATTTTAGGTTAGTTTTCCTCGTCGATCAAATCCTAAAATTCGTGCGCATCCAACGTCATCAAAGAACGCACCCAATGTGAGTGAATCTCTACCAATTCCCCGTTTTAATCACATTTTGGGGTGTATCATTTGTCGTTTAATTCCTTATTATATTTAAACACTTGTGCATCCATCATATCCGTGATCAAATGTGTATCAATTGTTGTGTGAATTATGTTTAGATTGAAGTTATCATTTTCAGTGCATGCATTTCATTAGGCCCATCAGCTCCCCGTGAGATACGGGTTGAGTATCAGGTGCCTCATTCGATCGGCTCCGTTTGATTGAGCCTTGATCTCACATACATCATCATTCATATCACTCGATCGACTCCATTTGATTGAGCCTTGATCTCATATACATCATCATTCATATCATTTACTCATCCAATGTGGTTTGTGTTTTTGTTATGCATATACGTTTGCTCACATGTGATTATTGCACAAATTTTCAATATTAAATACAACAATAAATTAATAACAATGTTTTCTCAAGGTTCACTCGCCAACTTTTGTTGACCCAAAATATCCCCCGTTTTACACATGATACAGGTGATCCAGTTGAGGCAAGAAACACAGAGGAAGGCCTAGAAGAATAAATCAGTTTAAGCTTGGGATTGTTTTACTTAGTTTCATTTCCTTGTAATTGTATGGATTTGATTTGAATATTTAAGTTGTAATTTGAATTTAATAAATATGAAACATTTTAGTAAACATCATGAGCTTTGGTGATAACCCAATTATGCCCCGACTCTTATTCCGCTGCGGGTCGGGGTGTGACACATATAAGCACTCTCGACCTTTACTCGTTGATTTCCAACTTAACTAGTATGATATCATAGTTCGACTCACACCCGACGGGGTCTAGTTACGCACATCACAAACGCGCATCGCAGTCATCTCGGAACTTAGCTGGAGTATTTGTCCATCGATTTATATGTTATGTTGTATCTCGTTTATGTATATGTGGTATTTCACGACATTTTTATCTACTATGCTATTATATCACAACCTGTATGCTCGCCAATACATTTCTGTATTGACATTATTTTAACGTATGTTGCAGGTAACACGCAGGTTATCTCGAATCAAGAATAGGACTCTCTAGAAACCCACTAAATAAATCTAGGTTGTCGGATTTGGTTGTTTAAGAGACATGTAATTTGTGACAATTGTTATGAAATGTTTGTTTAATTGTATGGGAAGTTAAACTTATAAATATTGCCATTTAATAGTTGTTATGGATTCTCTTGAGCAATCTGATTCGCCTAGTGCCGCGCCCCGATGATTCCGCCATCGGTTGGGGTGTGACATCATCCCGATGTCCCGTAAAGCTCCTGAAATGCTCCTTAAACTCCATTAGACCTGTAAAACACAAACCATATCAAAGTAGATCATTTGTAACTCAAATTCGCATAAAAATACGAACTTAAATATGTATAACACCGGACTTCCGACCACGTATCAGCGGCAACGATGTCTTGTTATGTCTCTTCGCCAAACAAAAACCCCCGAGGGTGGTGAGAGAGAATCTAGGGATTTTTGAAAAAAGAAAGAGACAGTAAGGTTTTACTCTCTCTCTCTCTCTCTATATATATATATATATATATATATATATATATATATAGGATAGGGTTCTAGAGTGAACACTAGTGTATTTGCGAACTGATTGAACAAATCCTGGCCATTGATCTACACACGTATATGGCTAGGATTTAATCATCAAATCATAAAATACACTAGTGTATTTAATCATCAAATCTTGATCATTGATCTACACACGTGTATGGCCAGGATTAGTTCGCACAGTTCATAAATACACTAGTGTTCACTCTTGAACCTAATCTACATATATATATATATATATAATATTAATACACGAACGTTTTGAATAGTGATTCTGGTAGGTGGTGCCCTCTATTGAGTGATTCTGGTGGTGGTTGCCTATGATTGGCTGACGTGGGCGGTCGTGGCCTCATCTGTGTCACTTGCTTTGTATGCCATACAAAGCAAGTGACACAGATGAGGCCACGACCGCCCACGTCAGCCAATCATAGGCAACCACCACCAGAATCACTCAATAGAGGGCACCACCTACCAGAATCACTATTCAAAACATTCGTGTATTAATATTATTATGATAATATGATAATGATAATTACTTTTAATGGGTATACTATACTATTGGTGATTACTTTTAAAATACTACGTTTTATAAAATTCTGATTATACCATTGCGACGTGATTTTTTAACCTATGTATAGATATAAAATTTACTCAAACTCGAGTTATTAATACTAATGCACAATTGATCGAAACACAAACACACATATCATCAAAGATGTTTTGTGATTTAGTTTTTTCATAAAAAAGTAACGCCCTTTACCATTTTTGTTATTTTAGTAATATAATATAACGTTTTATAAAATTTTGGATATATTGTTGCGACATGCTTATGTTTACATATGATTTGATAATAGTTTTATTCAAACAGGTCAAATACACTTGTTTTTTTGTTCTTTACTATGACTAAGCGAGCTGATGTCTTTCGAACAATATCGGTACAATATTTGTTTTTGTGGTTTTCTCAGCGTGTCATATAAAACTCATTGAAAACAGAGTTGCATTAACAAGAGAGTATTTTTGTACCGCAAACTATAGCGAGTGTCAGTACGGTAAGGGTACCATGATTAACCGAACTGATAGCGGCCAAACAACATCAGTACCAATATTTTTATTTTTGGTTTTTGATTGATGTGAAACACCTATCACTATCCTCTTGGGTATATCTCTTTTAGTTTTTATAGTAATTTTCGGTATCGTACCATTACTATAACAAACTGAACCGATACCGACCAAAAGCCCGTTGCAAAACAATGTGTCCACAAGGGATCAAGGGAAACACCGTGTCACCCCGCTCATCACTCAACACACAATGCATATGTTAACTATATTTTGGGTGCAAATTTGTCTTCCCAACACCCTATTTTATCAAAAGGAAGTCAATACATATGTATGGGAGCTAATGATATTCAATTTTATAATTACTTTGAACACATTAATAGAAAAGATATAAAAAACAATTCATAATGCTACTTGTTATGAACAATGTAGTTTATAAGAGTTAAGTATTTATACAGTTGATATTACTATATCTAAATCAAAATGTCAATAATAAAAGGTGCGTTTTTTAATCAGGTCAGCATTTTAAACTTCATATCCAGGTGTGCATATTGGGATTTAGTGATTTTTTTTGTAAAATCTTGTGATTGATTATAGGGGTGTATTGAGTCACATTTTGCATTGTATCATTGTTAATAGTCAAATCGACCATGTTAAGAAATATTCACCTAACTATCATTTAGGGCTATCCAAACAGCTCGACGATCGCTTGAAAAATGCCCGAAAATGCTCGTTCGATTCCCGCTCAGTTTGTAAATGAGCCACTCGGCTAGGTTCAATTTGAAAACGAGCCAAGCATGAGCAAAGGTCCGCTCGCTCGTCGATCGCTCGGTTTCGCTCGAATTATTTTTATGAAATAATTAATACATATATATATTATAGATTTTATAGATTTATATATAATATAAGAGAGAGAGAGAGAGAGAGTTATATAGATAAGTATCCCAAGAAAAATTAAAAGCCCAAGAAACATATTAGCCTAACTCAATACCAAAACCTAACCCTAATTCCTAAAAATTCAAATCAACACCTAATCTCCTGCTACATACCTCCTACCACATACCTCGCTGCTCGTCGATCGCTCGGTTTCGCTCGAATTATTTTTATGAAATAATTAATACATATAAGATTTTATAGATATATATATATAATATATATATATAAGAGAGAGAGAGAGAGAGAGTTATATAGATAAGTATCCCAAGAAAAATTAAAAGCCCAAGAAACATATTAGCCCAACTCAATACCAAAACCTAACCCTAATTCCTAAAAATTCAAATCAGCACCTAATCTCCTGCTACATACCTCCTACCACATACCTCGTTGCTGCTCAAGTTCAACTCATACGGATACAGTACAATCTCTTACCTCGCTGGCTACTTCAAATCAGCAGAGGTATAATAATACTATATTGTACTTTTGACTTGAACACTAACTGTTTTGATACAATAATTTGATATAACTCTGACCGGTTTGTTTTTGATATAGTAATCATGATTTTAGTTATGTATTGCTTTTGTCAGTAAGGTGTTGAACATGTTTTAATTAAGTTAGGATTTGTTTTTGTTGAATGCAACTTTGTAATAGTCTTTATTTCAGTTTTTTTATGTTGCTACACATGTTTTAATTTCGGTGTTGAGAAAAACTGAGCGAAAACGATCCACTCGATTCAAATTCAATCCGAGCACGAGCATCACTTTTGTGCTTGGTTTTGCAAATTTGATCCGATCGGATCGGATCGATTGTAATTCAATCCGAGCATGAGCAGACCCTCGCTCGGATCGAATCGAGTCATGAACACCCCTACTATCATTAGGTTCATAGTAGTTATGTCAATTATCATTTTTTAAAAATACAAGAAAAATATAAATTGCATAAGATGTTATATATAGTCAAGAGAATGAAGAATAAGATGTTATATATAGTCCAAGAGAATGAAGATGCGTATATATTTCATTGGTTTTGTTTATATTATATTTATTTTGTCAACCATCATAGTCTAATGTGGTAGCTTGAACTAACACTAGTATATTTTAAAGTTTGATAGTAGATATAGAATTTTAGTTAATTATATAAAGTATAAATTGTTAAATTAATTTAAAATAATTTTTAAAAATAAAAATTAATGTTTTGAAATCCAAGGTGAATTTTTTAAGAAAAAGAAAATGTTTTAACATTTTATAAATTATAATTTATTAGCATTATTATGCTTTTACCTCTTAAGAAGGAAAATTAACATATATTTAAGATATTTATATATTATATAAATAAATAAGGTTTGGTACACATACGTTTACATGGTGCAACCATTTTAATGTTTTGGCGGGAAAATATGAGGAATTGTTATGTTTTCTATACGGATCCCGTGTTTTGAATCCAAACCTGTTATCTGTCCCGGGTATATATTCAATGAAAAAACCCTAAATGTTCTGTTCGTTCTTTTTTTTTTTTCACACCCTCATCCCCAAAACCAAGATTTGCTGTGTATATTATCCATTCTTATCTTCAATACATTGATTGATGAACGTCTTAATCGACTAAAGGTTTGGGATGTTATTTTGTTCGTTGTTTTAAACTTCAAAATGAAGAGGGCAATTGTTCATCATCCATTGGTATATTCAATATAATTAGGGTTCAATTCAATCCGGTAATTCAATCTCAGTTATATTTTTTCTATTAACCATCTTCGTTCATCAATCATGAAGGTTAGGTCATGCTTTTATCATCGTTAATCATCAATATTTCGATTCTCTTGGAAACCCTAGCAGCCCTCCCCTTTGTTTGTTATTTTTAAAAGGTTTTTGGGATGTTTAGGATTGGACAACTGTTAATTCTTCATTTTTTTGGTAATTTTTGCAGATGAATGTGTTTAAACTGAGACAAGAATTTTTCTGCTCGTCGGTATTTTCGTTGTTTGGCATATCGGTAAATGTCTCCAGATCTGATTATTATTACTATTGTTATAATCGAGACAAGAATTTTTCCATCACCAGTGATGTTTGGTTGTAAAACCCTAATGGATCCTTGCTGATTCTTTCATCATCTAGGAACCACACCATATTAACTGAAGGTATTCAATCTTCTATCAGGACCAAAAGGCTTAATGTTTTGTTTGCTACTCATGTTGCAGGGTGTGGGATGGATATACGAGATGTGGCTCATGCTATAATGAATAACGAGATTTCGAGAATTTGAGGTAAAATGTCTTTTCTTAATCAAGACATAATAGTTATGTTTCGGTTCCCGGTTCCCTTTTATTAACTATGTCGGTGGGTCGTGTTGAGATACTGGTACGATATTACATACACCAACAATTTAGTAAGTCCGTCTCTGTTGTTTTTACTTTTTACTACGATATGCGTCATTTGAATTTCTCATAGCTGCAAATTAAATTATTCTAGGAACTCGGTTTTGACTATCTGAGAGAAAATCTTGCTGGAAGCAGTGGACAACTGGTTATGAGATGGTATTATAATAATACAATATTTTATTTACAATGCATATTTGATTTTAATTTCTTTGGGACTTATAGTACATTGTTTGTCAGGCCAAAACTAGGTACAACAATGATAATTTCAACCATTCTTTTCTTGTGAAAATTACTTATAGTTAAAAATCGTTACCATGTTTTTAATTGTTATGAATGCATAAGACTGCTCGTGGTAAATGGGAATATGTCCGCGCAGAAATTATAGATATGTTCAGAATTGGTCGCCCTGTTTTGGTCGGAACAACTAGGTACAACAATGATAATTTCTCAGAATTCATTATTCATTTCTGTATTATCTTGGTTTATTTATTCTAAAGAGTAAATGCCATTTTCGTCTCTGAGGCTTGGCCAACTTTTGCGACTTTCGTTTAAAGGTTTGTTTTTTCTGTATCCGGATCCAAAAAGTTTGAAATCTTGCCATTCTGATCCGGCTTGCTAATTCCATTCATTTTTCTCCGTTAAGTCAGTGGTATTTCCGCCTTTTTTGTTAACTTAAAAAGGCAATTCGGTCTTTTTCAAGGGTATCGGTCTTTTTACATAAAGTGAAAAAGACCAAATTGCCCTTTAAGTTAGCCAAAAAGGCAGAAATAACCTTGACTTAACGGAGAAAAACGGATCAAGTTAACGAGCCAGATGAAAATGGCAAGATTTCAAACCTTTTTATAATGTCTAGATAATGATTTGAACTTAGATTTGAAGACTTTAAGGTTTGCATCTCAATGACCGCTCATCTTAAGTTGTTTATTTATCTTAACAGTTACTTTTTATATTAAAGTTCTGGTCACATTTGGCCATCACACAATCAGAAAAGTTCGACAACAAGAAGCAACTGTATATATGGTGGCTTTTTATTGATTAATTGGGTGATTGTTGTGTGCTTGAGTGAAGGTACCAAAGGAAATTTAGGAAAAGTTACGGCCCGTGCAGTGTCAAAGGGGGGTGGGGTCACATGCGATTTCTTTTGAAGGTCATGTCACCTGCTGTGTTAATTACATGTACGTTTCCCGATCTTATATGGTAATTTGTATTTTTAATCGACATTCATAAATACACAATATTCTTTTTACTTGGCGATTGGTTTTCGAGTAAATACAGATCTCAATAAGAGTGTGTTTGCTATTGCTTGATGACTAGCTTTTGAGTGTGTGTATGTGCAAACATGTTTAATTATGAATTAGTTATATTTATTTTTTTTCACTTTAGGATGCATATTTATAAGTATTGGCATATACATTTTGTGATTGTTTTTTGTTTTTTTTTTTGTTGTTACAATGATTCGCGTCATGATCTTCTACTGGAATTTCGAATTGATCCTCCATCTTCTCTCCTGGTAAGGCCTCTCTTCATGTACGTTTATTTTTTTACTTTATTCTATCACAAAAGATTAGCGATTCAAATTGATTTACCTAAAATCAATTGGCTATCACTATCTTTATATAACATTATAGGATTACAAAGCTTCATACCACGTTATCAAGAGGGAATCCGATGTTAGTTTTTTTTTTCAATCACAATACCACGATATATAGCTTCAAAGAATAATAAGTAAAGTGGGTTGAAATGGCTAAAAATAATGACCGGAAGTGAAGAGGGTGTCACTTGGATTATAGATTTCCTTTCGTTGAGGTATGTATCAACATTGGCATTAACGAAATTAATAGAAAGCACCATAGGAGCTCTTATGGCTAATCAATATGCTAATATGATTCAGATTTATAGTTCTATTATGTGGACCGGACCGAGATTCAGAAGATTGTAGGCTTTACACAATTTCATCAACTTCATGTTGGTTTATAGTTTGACCAGTTTCAGTCTTTTAAATGATGACCTTATTGCAGATGATGATGTACGTCTGGAAAGAAGAACAAGGCGTGATAGAAGTGAAAAGGATGAAAGATCGGTATGGCGCATGATCAGGTTAATTGCTTAATCTTCGATCATGAAATTTGTCGTAACGTAACTCAATGTTCTAGATAACAAATCAACCGCGACAACGAAGGCTGCATCCGAATTTTTCCTCACAACTTCAGCAGGTCATAAAGAGGTCAAATTGTAGTGTGGTGACGTCGAAGTGAGCAACTTTAGTAGAGTCGGTGGTCTCAGATGTTGGTGAGACAGGGGTTTAGGTCTGAATTGCACTGATGGTTGCGAAGGTGTGGATGATGTTGGCGGCTAGGGTTGTCACACCCCAATTTCCACGTGTAACCCGGTGGGCCCGGTTGGGGAATATCGTGACGTAAGTTGATATCATCATAACCAAACAAACACACAGCACAGCGGAAGTCTTGGAGTTTAAATTACTATTACAAACCAAATGTCCAAATATTCGAAAATAATAATTACAGGCTTGTAATAACGAATCCACAGGCGGATTGAATAAATATTTACCAAGGAAATTGTTCTACAGACTTTGGTAGCTCCTGGACTTGCAAGATCCTTATTTAGCTACCACGCAGCTTTCAATCTATTCCGCGTTACCACCTGTAACTTGCTCTTTTGAAAATACGTCAGTTTTCACTGGTAAATACTAGTAACCGACTCATTTTGAAAACATTTATTAAAATGATTTTTGGTGCACTTAGCACATTTTATAAATAACTTGGGATAGTTCAAAATGACCTTGTTTACAGTTTTACATGTTTGTCAATACATATGGGGTCTGGTGCAGAAACCGAATAGCCTGATTAACCGACACGCCACTTTAAATTATCCACCAGTGGGATTTAAATCATTTCATTAGCATTAGCGTCTGTCAGGTGTATGCCTACACCCCGCGCTTAAGGTCGTGGCCATTAATAACTTTAATGAGCGAAGGATATCCCGGACATGGTCGAATTAACCCCCAATGTTTAAGTTATCAAACAATACAAAATAAAACGGGTTATAAGGATTTTAGTAAATCACAATCCTATAACATGATTCCATACCCGACCAAGCGGTATTATTATACCGTGTCCCAAGCCCGTATAGGGAAAATAAGTTAAAAGTATTTACCTGAGCAAATTCTTCAAATAGATAAATAACTCAGCCGAATATTCAAAAGTAAGCTTAGACGGCAATCTACCTGGAGGCTATTAGTCTGGAAATGATGGTGTTTATAACCAATTAGAATGCTAACGGGTCCTATCTACTTTGTAGACTCGAACCGGGTAGCTTAAGGATAATAACGGTACTAGACGCTAGATTAGGCGGTGACCGGAATAAAATGTAGTTTAAACCCGAAAAGCATGGAGACTTGTTTAATATGGATAAACATGTTACATTCTGGATTTTGAAAATAAAATGATAAGGTTAAACCTGTTTCGGTTAAATTACGTAAACTAGTTACGTAGGCCGAACCGTACGCATATAAGCGAAACCGAGTAACCAGGTGAGTCTTATACAAGTTCCATATGCCATTATATTTAAAACATGTTGTAATATCAGTAGGATATCAACATGTATGCCCGTTATGGTTTTAAAATCAAGTTACGCCTCAAAAGGGCGTTTTGGTCACTTTATGACTTGTAAAAGAAATTATGAGCAAACTGATGTAATGGTCATAATCCTATTGTAAAAATAGTTTATTTATGATGTTATATCAGTAGGATATCGAGTATGTGTGTGTTTTAGAGTTTAAGACCAAACTATGCCTCGTAAGGGCATTTTGGTCATTTCACACATAGCTTGATAATTTACTTGGGAATCTGAGTTTAGTTGATGTACTTACTGTAATTATATGTAAAATGAGTTTTGAAATCAGTAGGTATCAAGTCTTGGTGCTTTAATATGGTTTTAAACCATATTATGCGCCTAAATGGTGATAAAGTTGCTAAATGACGATATTCAAGATGATTAAGGAAAACTGATGTTATGATCAGGTTTATATAAACAAAATAAGCTATTTAATATATTATAACAGTAGGTAAATGGTTTTGTTATAAAAAGTGTCTTTAAAATCATTTTATGCATCATAAGGGCAATATCGTCATTTATCGGCATTATACAAAAGCATTGTGCATAACTCAGTTTACAATCTGATTTTAACATCCCAAGTAATCCTAATTATGATATTACATCAATAGGTAATGAGTTTTGTTGAATAATTATGTTAAAAACCATTTTAGATGCCGAACGGGTATTTTGGTCCTTTAAAAGCATGATTTACGATAATTAAACAAAACTTGGGTTATGACCAGATTATTGGCATCAAAATAAGTTAGTCATGTATATACATCAGTACATAATTCGTTTGTATGCTCATTTGTAATTAAAACCTTGTTTTGAAGTAAAAGGGCATTTTAGCAAAGTTTGACATAATTAACGGAAACTTGCATAAAAGCTCGGATTACTATGTAACCATGTGATATAACTCCAGAGGGTTATACTACAACTAAACATGGTCACAATGCAACTTAGAATTAATAGCTAAAGTTGCTAATTCGGGTCAGAACCGAAAGTCAAAGTAAAAGTCAACTTTGTGACTTTCGGTTGCGAACCGACCTTAGACCTGGACTTGACGGGCCGAACATGTTTGTACATGCTCTAATACTTATTATCAAGTTAATAAAGTGTCAAAATGTATTTTATAACACCTACATTATCATATATGAATTTATTTTAAAAACTAACCCAGTTTGACTTTTTATCAATAACTTTGACCCGTCAATTGACCAAGCAAACGTGGTAATCAGGAGGTGCCCTCTTGAGGGATTAACACCTACCTAATTACGATCACGTAGCCATGTTCGTACCGAACTATGGCTGGACCGTAATGGTCTTAGCCTAAAGTCAAAGCGTTTTTACGTCAACGCTTTGACTTTGGCTTAAAGCCTTAATAAAAATAAAAAGAAGGGATTGGAACACTTACAAGTGAACCAAGGAAAATATTAGAACTCAGGGGAGGTCTCTTTAAGCCAGGAAACAACTCCAAGAGAGAAAGAATTGAGAGGTGCAAGGAATTGTGTTTGCAAGAACACTCCTATTTATAGGTGAGGGGCATGAATCAAGACCAAGACAAGTGTTATGGGAACACTAGAGATCACTCCAAGTGTAGTATGAGGTGTCCAAAACCAGAATTGAGGCCATGGTTTCGAGCTGTGATAGTGCAGGTGGGTTTAGAGGTGGACAAGCATGCAGATCAGCAGCTGGCATGCTGTTTCTGCGAAGTGACCTCTCCCGCGCGTCGCGCGGGGATATCAGGTCCCTGGCGCATGTCGCCTGGGGTGTCATTTCACAAAATTTCCATTTTGGCCCCTGAACTTCTCTAAACTCCCATATTTCGACATAAAAGCATGTTTTATTCACTATGGCCCTGGTTAGCACTCTCGGGAGTATAACCGAACATCATTAAGTTCCGGGTTCGTTAAAAGGTCACTCAGAGGCATAGATTAAGCATGTTGACACGTTTAACCTCTCGACTTTAATATTCACCAGTCAGAGGTTATAAAATAACATGTTGGCATTTTAGTCCCTCTCGTCAAGCACACGGCATACGAGGATCAGCGGGACACGTGTCGAAATTTTATAGGACGTAAAAATACAGGGTGTTACAGTTGTTGTTGAGAGTAGATGGTGGTTGATTGGAATTTAGGCTTTTGCGTTGACTCTCTGTTGGAGTAGCCGAGAATCGTCAACAATCAACAAACACTAGGTACCCATCGGTATGCCTTTATTTCTTTAGTTGCACCTCATCGGAACCTATATTACTAAAAAACTTTCTTTAGTTATTGGGTGGTTAACATGAACTGGGTTGTAGGGTTTTGGGAGTTTTGCGGGTTTTCATGGATAGGATAATGAAACCAGGTGAAAAAAAAGTGAAACTAATGATTAATGATGTGTGATTGGTTTTTTTTTGGCATAAATTCCGCTAAAAAACAATCTCATTGTTTCCTAAGGTTGGTTTGGTACTTTTAATATCAAGCATTAATCAGTTTTGTTGTTTCAACAGATTTAGTTGATGGATGATGGTCTGAGTTCAGTATTAGCCTACACAGTATCCAACTTATGAAGAACTGAGTATTGGGAAGATTAAGTTCAAAGCTTTCGATTTGGGAGGGCATCAGATCGTTGGCCAATTCTGGAAAGATTATTATGCGAAGGTATAGTTTTACTGTGTTTAGTTTTTTATGATCTGTAAGGCTTTGTTTTGGTTTTTATTTGTACATGTATCTTTCAGTTTATAAATGTTGAATTGAGTTAAGCAATTTAGTATCCTGTTTGTGGTTCATTTGTTTGCATTGATATTGAATTAGGTTGGCCTGAATTTAGTTATCTGAGTTTCGGTTTTGGGATTAGGCATTGATTGTTATTCTATTGTTTGTCTGTTTAATCTTCTATCAACGAGGGGTGTAAATCGGACTTTGCATGTTCAATCTTTCTTGGGAAATCAAGCCTTATGAAAAAAGAACAAACATCGTGTTTAGGTTTTTTTTTTCAGAACTAAACTATTGGGCAGACTTCACTCGCAAACTACACCTGTATAGATATAGGTTATACACCTCTTAGTATTTTTATAGGGTTTAACCTTTTTTAGGGGAAATCAAGATAAAATTTCAAGGGACTTGAACAATAGTTAAGTTCCATTGGTCTATTTGGGTGGCCGGTACTCAATCTTCTGTACGCTTTTTAAGAGTCGGTACCTTGTGTTAATCCGGTTATCATGCATGTTAGTTGCACGTTATTGGGTCTATTCGGTGGTGTTTTGATATAGGTTATACACCTGTTAGTATGTTTATAGGGTTTAAAGCACCTCTGATGACCGATTACATTTGCTTCATTATTTTCTTCGTAGGAATTGAATTGCAGGAAGGTCAGCAGGTCAGGTAGTCCTTAGGCCGTTGAGTGAAACTCTTGGCATCCTCCTCTTATGAGGGGATAGGAGTGAAAGAATCATTATAAAACTACGAGGTCGCCCCCACTTCTTAGAGCTCTCTTGCTACCGGTTCCTTAGACTATAGGCAGATAGGCCGAGGCAGAGCCAGGAATTCAAAGGATGTTAGCCAAATCAGAAGAACTATAGGCTCGATGGGTCAAGCAAACAGATCCATTCTTTACCAGGTCTTAGCTTATAGTGGGACTGCATTTGAATAGCTATGTTGCTGGATCTTTAAATGTGGAACAATGTTTCAGGTTGCTTTTAACGCTTTCTATAGAAACTCAGAGGATAGCTTTCTAATCTATTGAAAAGCTTTAACTTTCGATTGAACAATATGTGAGCCTATTTGTTTTACCCACCAAAGGACAATTTCTGTCACGTTATGGTCAATTTTTTGTCTCCGTAGTTCACTCAACGAATTTAAATACTTTAATATTCTTAAGTGTGGGATTCTTAGGATTCATTGTTAAATACTTTCAATGTGATTGAAGTTACAATTATACATTATTTAACAAATCATGTCATTTGTCTGTGTGCAGATATTGGCCTGGGACTGAGCTTTAAGTTACAAAAGATTTATAAGGTAAACTTCTTAATTTTTATTATTATTATTTAAAATTTTTAGTTGCGAGTTGACAAAGTTATTGGTCTACGAGGTTGTCTCTTGAAATATATAATTATATATATTCAATTGAATTTGTTAGTTTTTTGCTTGAAAAACTTTGTGGCTTTTCAAATGGGTTACAAAGTTTTGGAACTGTATGCCATGACATTAAAATAATCAAACAAGTTCTGAATTCTTTTTGGTTAGTTTTTTATATATGGTCTCAATTTTTTTAAATATTGGATTTTTCTTCAGGGTTTTGGTGTTTGATTTTTCAAAGTTGGGGCACCATCTTTATCAAACAAATTTATTTTATTTTGGTCGGAGTTCTTATATTTAAAATGGGTCACAAAATTCTAGATTTGTAAATAGAATCCTATAATTATGAGGCAACTTAATTGTAATTTTCATGGACACCTATATGTAGCTAGTGGTGAACATTTTGAAGAACCTGGTGACCCGGATAATACCCGACTCTAACCGAAACCCGATAAGAATATAAAGGCCTGAGACCGGACCTGGGTGATTATTTCGGGTGTCAATAACAATCGATGTTGCTATTCGGGTATTTGCTTCAAGGCCGTGACCACTTTATCTCTGTAATCTATATTACGATTAAAGCATTGTGATTATTCCCGTTGATTTTGAGTTCCAAATTACACCACAATCGGCATCATCTTTGTATTCTGTCTTCACCATTTTTGTGTGCAGGTTTTTAGTGTTTTGTAGGTATTTTTTCTTTAATTTTACTTTACAAGGTTCTTAATCTACCATGAATATTGAATTTCATGAACATACTTGAACTTGTGATTTGGGATGAATTGAACGAAGTTGGGTCTTTCTATGTCGCATTGAAAGTATGCATACAAACTGTTTGATGATATGTGTAAATGAGAATTGCATTATTATTTTCGAAAAAAAAACTGGTGAATTAAGATGACAAGTAGTCGACTGTTATTCTATTCTTTTTTATGGTGGAAATTGAGTTTTGGGTTACTGCCGCCATTGAATTTAAATCACATGTCTAGATATAAATTATAATTTTTTGCACAGTAGAATATAAATCATGTGGTTGTCGAATGTTTATCAATTTAATTAATTGTTTTATGTTAGTCTAATTGGACCTGCTGACCTCTACAAAAAGTCAATTCTGGCCTTTATATAATTTTACTTTAAATGATGAGAGGAAATATATTGTTGAGTTAAATAATTGGTGTGGCCCAAAAACATTTATGGGTAATAGGCCCATTTGGCTATTCATCCATAATGGCGTATCTTCTTAGACGTATGGGTTTTGAAAACATCCTTATACAGAGATCTCATTATGAATTAAAAAGTAATCAGCTTTACATGAAAACTTTGAATACATATGGAGGCAAAGTTTGGATACTTATGTAACGGAACAAAAAATTTGTGGTGGAGTAGGAAGGGATACTTTAGAGGTTCAAAGTGTTATTTATGTACTTCTGTTTATTGTAAATTAAATTTTCCTAACCCGGGAAGTTTCCGGGTGATAGCCTAGTACTTTATGAATATAAATTTCAAATCTTCCTGAAGTAATTGACATTCCTTACAACATGGATCAAGACACTTGTTCACATGGAATTATCTTTATTGATTTTGAATTAGTTCTTTTGAATGTATATCAGAACAATCTACTGAACATTTTTATACGAAAACCCATCTCACGTCGAAAGATTGAAACCCACCGAAAGTTTTGGTTATGGTAATGACTCAAAACCGAATTGCACCAAACAACAACTTGTGCACACCCTTAAAATCACCAACCGAAGTGTTGTCGTTCCTGCCGCAACGCGTGACCACCTACTAGTAATTAAATAATAGCTAAAAAAACCGGGGCCCTCACAGGGGCGGATTTAAGAGAGGTTGAGGGAGTGTACGGGCACCCCTCAACTTTCTTAGCGAAGTGTAAAATTAGTACAAACCCATTTTCTTGGCTTGTTGAAAGAAAAATGGATGTAAAGAAGGTAACGTGACTTGTCTTGTTGAAAGAAAAATAGAAGTAAAAAGGTAATGTGATCTGTTTTTCGGCGGCTGTTAAGCAGGTTTGTTGTCAGTGGGTTTAGGTATGGATGATGAAGATGATAAGAGAGAGAGAAGTGTGCGGGCCCCATGTCTATCTTTTATTATATGGGCTTTTAAAGTGAAGTTTATGGCCCACTTCAAAAGCTAAAAAAAACTTATTAAAATATCGTCTGACTTGGAATGCTACCTGATGAATGAAATACTCAACAACATTTCAATAATCAATTAGTAACAAGTTTTGCCATTGGATGTTTATATATACTGTATAATTGAGTGTTTATACATACTGCATTATTCGTTTTCTTTGCAAATGTGTTGGTGTAAACTTAAAGATTATAAACAACAAATAAGTTTCAACTTTTATTTATTTATTGTTTTCTTTGATTTGGTATATGAAGTATATAAATTGTTTTGTTTCGTTATTGTTTCATTTTTTTGTAGTTACTTTGTTTTAAGGTTTTTTTCTAATATATTATTTAATTTATTGTAAAGATCTATCTTTTACAATGATTTTTCATAAAAAAGACTCAAAAACAAATATTGGTCGATATAAATGTCTAACTTAGCGTTTCCAACTTAAAATCAGTGGTTGTAGTATCTCTATCAAAATAAATTAATACACGTTTGTATATATTAAAATTACATTGTGAACCCTTGTCCGTAAAAGCCTGATACGCTATTGCGTGGGTTCAAGAAAAAATTTTGGGATCCCCTGAATTTTCTTCTAGTTCCACCACAGCCCCCTCATAGGACCATGTGCGGTCGCCAATGCGACACAACCTATGCGCCATCTTATTTTCTTCAAAAGTTTTTGCCCTCATCCGTAAGACCGTAACACTCAAAATAAAACGGCGAGATCTATAAATTATGAATATTTAAACACTAACCCTAATAGCAAATAAACAACCACATTACGTATCTCCACCTTGTTAGAAACATCTTTTTTTTTATATATTTTGACCTTCAAAAACTCCTCAAGGGCC